>JBBDHG010000238.1:340000-400000 GCA_037951165.1 Lophius americanus
ATATATGACATATATATGTTATATATGTCATATATGACATATATGTTATATATATATAACATACATAACATATATAACATATATATTAACATATATAACATATATAACATATATATAACATATATAACATATATAACATATATAACATATATGACATAAATGTATATGTTATATATGTTGTGTATATGTTATATATAACATATATATGACATATATGTCATATATATGTTATATATGTTGTGTATATGTTTATATATGTTATATATTGTTATATATAACATATATATGTTATATATGTTATATATAACATATATATGTTATATATAACATATACACAACATAATAACATATATGTTTTATATGTTTTATATCGGTGCCTTCAGGTCCGACAGCGTAGATCCAGTTAAGTTTTGCACACTAACGAAAACATTTCTCTTTCTACGCAAACTGCCTTTTACGGCTGCACTGCGGTACTGGGTGTATTGTATTGGGCCGGAGGTTTCATGGGACAGAACCACAGACTGTCTTGCATCTCTCTGGGGAGTTAAAGCGTCTTCCAGCCGACTGGACTCTGAACTCTCACTGATGACTTTGAGGTATTTTCAGGGCTCTGTGAGCGGCATGTAAGGAAAAAGCTTTGCTGAGCCCATAATGTCCAAAACGACGCTAAGAATCCATCAGAACCCGTCTTGAAGTGAGCCAGAGCGCTGCTCTGCATGTTTGTGATGCTGACAGAGGGCAGCTGCTGACTCACATCTTCACCTGATGAATTTTACAATGTGATAATCCTGCGATTTTAGTGTTTACAGCTTGTTGCTATAAAAAGCCCCTCAGAAAAATGCCGGGCTCTAATTAGATTTGTAGCAACTGTTTCCTCACTGCAATTATGAACAGACCTCGTAACTTTGATGTTGTGTGTGTGTCCAGAACTGACGTGAGGAGTAAACTCACGCCTCAGCTGGAGACGGGACCACGCCGTTGTCTTTCTGCCCGCCACTTCATGTCTGAGCAGAAAGTCCCACCTCTGGGCCTGAAACAACCTCTGCTGGGTTTCAACAATAAACTGAAGAACCACACAGAGTGGATCCTCTGCAGAACCCCCCACTGCCGCCAGTGAATGACAGGAAAACATTTCCAGTAACAGTGCGGTTCTGGTCCAGTAATGGGCTGGTGTTATTCAACACATCCAAGCAGCTGTTCAGACCTTTAGGAGGAGATGCTGAGAAGAAAACTGGATTTTGTTCCATCAGAAATTCAGACTATACTAACCATGGAGGACATTTTTAAAAACTGCTACCACTTGATCAAATTCTTATTTTTATTCTTATGATTCTTATTATTTATTTATTTTACCAGGTGAAATCCTGAAAATCTGTTTTTGGAGCGTAAACATGCCAATAAAGCAGCATGGAATATGTTACATTCATTAAATAAACATATAAAAGTAATAAATAAATATATATTTATATTTATATATGCATGACTTTCATACATTAAAATTAGAAAATAAAAATAATGAAAAACATCTGTATAACAGTGGAAAGAAGCTTTTGATAAGTTATCAGAGAAATCATTAATATAAAAGGAGAACAGCAATGGTCCTAAAACAGAACCTTGGGGTACACCCGTGGATACAGGGAGAAAAGAGGAGGCGGAGCCAACAAGGTGGATACGCACTCATTTACCAGATAGAGAGTTTGAAAACCAACCAACTACATGTTCAGATACCCAAATATCATAAAGTCTGTCCAGCAGAGTGAGACAGTTTTAAAACCAAACTGATGTTACTCTGAAAATACTTCATAGTTCAGTGGAAGTGATTATTTACTCCGCCAAGGAGGTTTGTTTGTTTTTTTGTTTGTTTGTTTGTCTGTCTGTCTGTTTGTTTGTGTGTGAGCTGGATGAGACGATTATATTTTGGTTGTCGAAGGACAAAGACTTCTCTTATACCGTCGAAACATCTGGAGGGAATTTCACCACATGGAGTTCAAACGTCCGCTTGCACTCAAAGATGAAAGTATGGAATGGGCGTAAGGAGATGTGTGGTCGGGAATACCGACACGCCAGCAGACTCAAGGAAGGTGTCTTCAGTTGTGGAGGAGAGAAGTCATGCTTTCTTGTGATGATGCACTTAGAACTTCACTAAATATCATTGTTGGAGCTTTGAAGGAGCAGAAGAGTCTTCAGGCCACCTTTTTTTTCATGTAAATCTTTTGGAGCTGAAAATGTGTAAAAGGAGCTTTTGGTGGGTTAAAGTGTTAAAGGTACACACCCTCAGACACACACTCTCTCTCTCCATCTTTCTTCTCTACCTTGTCTGAAGCTGGAGTCAAAGGGTCGGGACCCGTCCAGATCGAGGCCATTTGTGAACGGGGTCAAGCTCAGGTCAATCACCTGGTGGAGGCGGAGCTTTCGGCAGTAAATAGACGCGGCTTCTGGCTCCAAGGCGATGAGGAGCTGCGCCGGACAGTCAGGAGACACCAGGCCAGCCTGGAGGAGAGAGGAGGAAAATATGAGGATAGGATATTTTTTATCCATCAGATCTCTTGATGATTGTAAGACAGAAGATAAAGACATAGAATGTCTAAAAAATGTCTTTATTTTCTTTACACCTGATCTTTAATTCCAATTATTCTGAAATGTCTAACCATTTAGTCAAACACCAAATAAAAAAAAAAGAAGTTATTGCATTCTTAATATCAAAAAATATTTTTCTCTGAAATGTGCCAAAATTATTGGCGCCCCTAGGAAATCCTGTGATAACAACGAAAAATAATTCCAGGCCTGATTCTCTCTGAGGTTCTTCATCATGATGAAGACCAGAGAACACAGCAATGAGGAGCAAAGAAAAGTTGTAGAGCTGCACAAATCTGACAAGAACATCTCTCAGCAGTTCAAAGGTCAGTTTGAACAGTTAGATCAATAATGAAGAAGTTTAAAGAGACTGGAGATGTTAGACATCAGCCTGGAAGAGGACGTGTCTGCAAACGTGTCTGACCCCACACACTGTGAGGAGGATGGTAAAATCCTCCACAGAACACCGGTGGGATGTGCTGCAGAGGAGAGTCCACCAGCGTGGACCTCAGAACCTGAAGGAGGTGGAGAGGTTCTGTGTGGAGGAATGGTCTCAGATCTTCTCCATGTGTCCTCAAACCTCCTCACAGACCTCAGAAGGAGACTCAGGCTGTTAGCGTGGCAACAGGGGGCGGAGCTAAATATTCAATGCAGGGCGCCAATAATTGTGGCACTCACGTTTTGGAAACATTTTTGTAGTTAAATATTAGAATGGAATCATTCCTTTTAATTTTTAAAGGATAGATTGTTGTGAATAATTTGAATAAGAGATCATGGTTTTAGACGATAAAGCTCAGTGCCAATTCAACGGAAGAGTTGGTAGATCAGCATAAATGTTGATGTATTAGTGTATGTGTATGTGTGTGTGTGTGTGTGTGTGTGTGTGTGTGTGAGTGTGTGTGAGGGTGTGTGTGTGTGTGTGTGTGTGTGTGTGTGTGTGTGTGTGTGTGTGTGTGTGTGTGTGTGTGTGTGTGTGCAGGGCGGTGGTCAGGATACCACTTCCTGTGTTTGTACGCCGGTCTCCCTCATTGTTCACCTCTGATGACATCATCAGCAGCAGGAAGTCTACACACACCCTGACAGCTTGAGGCTGGGAGTCAGAGGAGGCTGAGAGTCAGCGGAGGGAGTCATACTTTTCACTATGTGAAAGTGATTGTGAATTAAAGTTTGTACTCTGGTTCATGGAGGGGGGGTTAGAGATCAGGATGTGTGGAAAACGAATGTATCAAACAGAAAGAGAATGAAAATGAGGAAAGCATGACATTTAAGATTCTCCTATGAACTATTACGTATGAAATACACGCACACACACACACACACACACACACACACACACACACACACACACACACACACACACATACACACACACACACACACACACATACATACATACATACATACATACACACACATACACACACACACACACACTCACATACATACATACACACACATACACACACACACACACACACACACACACACACACACACACACACACACACACACACACGCACACACACACACACACACACACGCAAACACATACACACACACACACACACACACACACACACACACAGGGGCGGTTCCAGTCTCATTAATGTGTATTCTGACAGCCCCCCCCCCTACATTCCTGCCCATGTACGCACACTTCCTATACAAGTCTTTGAGCAGCGATTGTGTCAGGGAGGACAGAGGTGTGATGAGGATGTGATCCTTCATCAGGACGTCAATCATCACATAATACCCCCCAAAAGTTGGGGATATCATGGAATCGTTACCGTTGCCGCAGATCTTTCATGTTGATGCAATAATTCAAAAACATTTCATAGATCATTTTCAAATTTTATACCCCTTTAAACCTCAGTGTGAGGAAGAACTGGAATGACTCTGGAAGGTCAGTTGTATATTTCCAAGAAGGATCTTTGTCTCCAAAGGTTTTCAGAACATAATTTCTCAACTGTTTTTGGAAATATAGTCCTTGGATCTACCTTGAATATATTTACTTTTACTTTAATAGTTCCTATTTTACTCACTAGGGGGAGCGTTTTAAAAGAAACAGGACGTAACTTCCTAACGGTCGGTCCGGTTCCGTCCAATATTGAGTTCATACAAATCGACTGTCGGAGATCAAAGCCAACAAGCCATACTTTCATCTAGTGGTTCATATTTTACTCACTTGAGAGAACTTCTTTTTTTAAAAATCTACTAAAACCCCTGTGGACAATGGAGTACAGGAGGTCAATCAAAGGAACTACTTGTACAATGCAGGAGATTGGGGACTTCTTGCGGGACATCCCACTGACTTAGCGATGAAACACGTGTGTTTGTGTCCTACCAGGTATGCAGCCTCTCTCATGAACTGTTTGGCAGGTTGTCTCCACACAGCGGGGACGGTGATCACCCATCTGATCTCCTCCCCCTCCAGGACGGATGAGGACTGGTCCTTGACCTCCTGGTGACGGGTCGGTGGAGCAATGTCTTACAAACATGTTTATTAACTGTGCATGAAAACAAACCCGAGGGTTCTAAATCGGAGCTTTGGAGGTCACCTTGAGGGCATGTTCCCTGAAGAAGCGCAGGGCGTGAGCAAACACCTCGATGGCCCTGACCCTCCGCCCGCTGACGGCCTCCAGCTCCGTCTCCATGGTGAGGTCCTGCAGGAGACACGAGAAACATCACTGCAGGAACAATCGTCTTTGTTTGGTCAAAGAACTCAGATGGCTTCTCCAGCAATTTACTGTTTTACCAGGGAGAGATGTTAGAGACAGTTGAAATCATCATCAGATCATCTGGTTCCATCTCCCCCTCTTCTCTTCATCTTCCTCTGTCACACCAACCAACTGCATGTCCTCTCTCCCCACATCCACAAACCTCCTCTTTTGTCTCCTCCTTCTTCTCCTGCCTGCAGCTCCATCTCCAGCATCCTTCTACCAGTAGATCCACTATCCCTCCTCTTCATCACTCTTCATTCACATACATCTATTCTGTCTCGCTGCCACTGACCTTCATTCCTCTTCTCTCCGGCGCAAACCTCCACCTCTCCCAGTTCTCCTCCACCTGCTCCCTGCTCTCACTACAGATCATAATGTCTTCCACCAACATCATAGTCCATGGAGACTCCTGCTGACCTCCTCTGTCAGCCTGTCCATCACCATAGTAAACAATAAGGGGCTCAGAGCCCATCCTTGGTGCAGTCCCACCTCCACCTTGAACCCAAACGTCACTCCTACTGCTCACCTCACCTGTCATGCTGCTTTCATTCATATCCTGGACCCCTCTAACCCACTTCCTGTCACCTTGGACTCCCTCACACGATCCCACAGTGCCAGTGTGGTCATTGTTGAGCCGGGCCCTGACCGGTATCATGGTTCTATGACATCATTGGGATTATTACAGTCTAGAAGACAAGGAGAAGAATATACAAGGGTCTTGGTATCTCCTACACTCGTGCTGTGGATCTTCATCTTGAACTTATCGAAGTATAACCAGTGCCGGGCCTCTTCCGGGTCCAGGTCGTGGTAGAAGTCTCGTGCCGCAAACCCAAAACTGTGGAACCGCAAATCAGGTGTCAGCAGCAGGCATGTGGGGCTCTTCTGATTGGCCACTCCAGGGTCTCCGCCCTCCCAGCGCCTGCATGGATGAAAGGAAACGCGTGTAGTAGACAGACAGTAATACAGCAGGAGTGAAGAGAGTGACGTCTCACTTCATCATGTGGATGGCCTCCGAGTCCTGTGAGAAGCTGAACGCGTAGCCGCTGGAGGTGGTCCCGAAGTCGATGGCGACGACCACCGAGAAGGGACAGGCCATCCTGGGCCTGAGGTCCACCCTCTGAGACAGAAAACAAGATTCTAACGATTGAAGGGGAAACTTTGATGTGGTGAACTTTTCTACTCAGAAGTGTCACCAGGTCACTCTGTAAAAACTGATGTAGTTAAAATATAGTCGCCGACATTACTGTACATTTAAACCGGTTACAATAAAATATATATGTATATATATGTATACATATGTATCTATATATAGAGCTCTCTCTATAGAAGGAGAGTGAAGATGAAGAGTGAAGGCTGAGGTGAGAGTGTGGGCAGGTACCGGTGAGGGTGAGGGGGTGAGGGGGGCGATGCTGCAGTCGGTTCTAGCCGTGGCAGGTGATGAAGGGTTTGATTGATTATCACCTGGGGACGAGTGGAGAAGAGAAATGAGGTATTATTTAGTCGTGGTTAACAGTTTAAGTATTTCTTCTGCATTGGGAACTATCGGTACCTTTTTAAAGAAAAGTAATTATAATCAGATACAAAAGAAATAAATTAAAAAATTCACTCTCAAGATTTTTCTCCAAAACATTTGTGCCACAATTATTGGCGCCCTGCATTTAATATTTAGCCCCGCCCCCTGTTGCCACACTAACAGCCTGAGGGGCTGAGATGTGTGTGTATGTATGTGTGTATGTATTATGGATAGAATGTAAGTAAAGGTTAGGTTTTCTTGAATAATTTGAATTACAGATCAGGTTTGGACAAAAAATGTATATTTTGAATCTCATTTTCTAAGGATGGAGAGAGGGAGCTGTAGACGTGAGGAAGCAGAAAACATTTTAGTTTTCTTTCTGGAGGAGACGGAGTAAAAGCAAAAACATCTGAAACTCTAACGTGACAATATTTACAGTGAAGTGGAATGAGTGGAATGCCACCGGAATCTGACGTGCGTAATATTCCCATATGGGAGTTACATGGAAAGGTCAACGCGTTCATGCTCCAGGAGATTAAAGGAGAGAGGTGAGTCATTTCAGACATAGTGATGAAGTGTGTGTGTAAAGTGTGTGCGTGGCTCACCCGCTATCTGAAGGCTGTTGGTGTCTGGCTGCACCTCGTCGGCCATCTTTACAGGAGCCAGGGTCTGCAGGGAAAAACACCAACACCACCGAGAGACATGTGGAGCAAATAATTAGATGTGAGAAGAGATAGAATCAGAACCCTCAATACAGGAAGTACTTTAGTTAATTAGAAACGCTGTAGAATCAGAGGTCTGAAGAATCAAGCGAAGATTTATATTGTATATTTCGTATTTTAATCTTGTAGTTCATATTTTACCCACTAGGGGAGTTTTCTTTCCCAAAAAAAAACGCTTTTTCTGGACATTACTCCTAATCCCAAAAATATTACATGGCTTACTTTCAAATTTTATACCAAAAAGTCTTTCATTCCAAGAAGAACTGGACGGATTTGTGGGGAAAGAGATTTATACATTTATCTCCAAAAGTTATGGACCATCACTTCAACTGTGAGTCTGATTTTGTCCAAATTTGCTGCATATGAATTGATTCAAGGAATTCTTTCTCGTAGATATATATATATATATATATATATATATATATACATAAATAAATATATATATCAATCATGTTTTTCCACATATAGTTCATTTTTTACTCTCTAGGGGGAAACACAGTTTGTTGGACTTGTAAAATGCAGGGGTCTGGGGGCTTTTCAATGATAAACCATTGCTGTCGGTTTGTAAAAGGTAAAGTCAGAATCAGACTGAACTCTCTTCACATGCACCTGTCAGTAAGTTGTTCATATCACTACTTATTATTAATATATCTGTTTGACTTCTTTGAAGGAGGCGTAAGAAAAAATGCGTCCGGCTTTGAAGTGACCTCTGGAAACACTCCTGTCGTGTTCTGGCGTTCTCCAGGAGAATCGACGGAGATGTTTTCTCTGTTTGCGTGTGGAAATATCCGTAATATCCTCGCGGATGAGTTCTGGCCACGATGACTGCGAGTCCCTCCTCACACCGACCCCCTTGTTTTGGTTTTCCTGGCCTGTGCGTGTTTCTGTTTTTGGTGTTTCTGTTTTTGGTGTTTCTGTTTTTGGTGTTTCTGTTTTTGGTGTTTCGGTTTTTGGTGTTTCTGTTTTTGGTGTTTCTGTTTTTGGTGTTTCTGTTTTTGGTGTTTCTGTTTTTGGTGTTTCTGTTGTTCGTGTTTCTGGTTTTCGTGTTTCTGTGATTGTGTTGCGGCGCTGAGACTCATTGAATCAGCCGAACAGATGAGAGGAATGAAACAAAGATGTGTTTGAATCTCATGCGACCGGGGAAGAAGGTTTTCTCCGGGATCCTTCCTTCGCATGCATCTAACATCTGTGCAGCATTTGACGACCAGAACCCGACTGAGGAGGAGACGACGCTCCTCAAGCTTCATCTCTTGTACACATACTTCTTTCTTTGTCATGCGGCTGAATCCCCCCCCCCCCACATTGTGCAGTGGAAGATTTACGCCCCTTCTGCCCCCCCCCCCGTTGTTTTTTCATTTCTCTCTCTCTGAGATTCACGACTTAGATCTAGCAGCACCAACTGGGTCTCCTTGGAGATGTTGATTCTGCAACACGGCCCACTTTCATGCATCATTAACAAGAGAGCCCCTACTTTGAAATGTTTTAAACATTCTTGGTCAATGTTGTGCAGAACTGTGGTAGAGAAATAATTATTTTAAAAAGCTGTTATAAGTGTATGATTACATTTACATTTACTTATAAAACACATTTAAGGCCAAAGGAAAAAAGATCCACATGCCAATAAGTGGGATATTCTGGACTTTTCTCACCACTTTGTGTGCTGTTGAAATAATATCTCCTTGTCCTTTTTTTTTCCCCCTCTTGAAAAATAATCCCAATCTCTGAGAAGAAGCTATCCGGAGTTAGAAGTCCTCCTCCAGGGAGAGAGATGGAGAGGAGAAGAACAGGAGGAAGCTGCGACTAGACACGAGAGGATGCCTCTCTAGAAATCCCTTGTTATATGTGTGAGACTTCCCAGCTGCCTGGGAGGCTGGTGTTTTTCCCGATACTGCACAATTCCCAGCAGGGAAAGTTCCCAAAGAGACGTGACAAATGCAGAAATGAGCTTCAAGCATTCCTTCTTCTTCTGCGAGAATCTGAACTCTGTCCAGTGAGGTGGTTCTGTGTTGTGAGGATTTGCAGTTCTGTCTCTCTGCAGCCGAGTTCTCCTTCGCTCTGCAGAGGAATGTCCGAGAGAAGTTGTGTCACACACACTCACACACACACACACACTCAAACAAACACACTCACACACACTCCAAGGGTTGCAGGAGTGGGTGGGCTGTGACAGCACATAATGAGGGAATGCTGGGGGATTTACCTCACGTCTACGTGATTGTATGTGCGTGAAGGAGACTCAGGGTGGATCCAAGATATGTCATCTGGCTCGCTCCTTCCTCTGATTAATCATCGTCTTCCTCTTCTAATCTTGTTCTCTCGCCATTTCTTTCCAAATGCTGCCTCTTTGTTTCTATGTGTCTCCATGCACTGCTCTGTACTCTGCAGCAGTACTCGTCTGTTTCTGTAGGGGCTCCCTTCACCTCATCACAATATCTATGTTTAAATTCTATCAGGCGCCATCAGATTCTCCTAGACACGTCCAGAACTCTGCCAGAAGCTCATACCTGGGTATGCATCGTGTTTGCAGCAGGGAGTAGCAGCAAAGTGGTCTCTGCAAAAAAATCTTCAATCCCAGTACCTTTCTGCATTCACGGACCTTAGGGTCGGAGACGCGATCCTCCGTCCGTTCCTGCAGCCTGTAGGGTTCTTGAATAAGACCCAGAACCTGACTTTGCTCCCCAGGCGCCTCACAAGAAACGCCCACTGCTTCACTAGAGGCCGGATCAAATGCAGAGTTGTAGTGAGTGTGAGGCAGGGATGAATAAAGAGTAAACTTCTATTACATTACATTTACAGACGACTGCAGGAAAGTCTGTTTAAAGCAGATTTTATCTTTATTATAATAGGCTTTTTCTCCGTATTATTAATCTTGGATGAAGGTTTCGATTCAAGAGGTTAAAATAACCATTACTGCCGCCAAGGGAAGTTGTTTTCACTTCTGTCTGTCTGAGTGTTTCAAGAGTACAGAAGAACTACAGGACGCGTAAGCATCAACTTTAAAACAGAGCTCGATTATTCAACATCCAACAGGTGATTAAACTTACCTAACAGAACCTAAAACAAAGTAAAATAAAGTAAAATAAAAAGACGTTAGAGGTTGTGATGTCACAATGTGGCGAGGCGCTCTGTTGAAAATGTGTCCATTATCTGTGCCTTTGTTCTTTTGATTCCTTTGATGTATATTTGGGGGTGGAGCTGGGGGCTCTGTTTCAAGAGTTCCTTTGATGTTTATTTGGGGGTGGAGCTGGGGGCTCAGTTTCAATAGTTCCTTTGATGTTCTTTGGGGGTGGAGCTTGGGGCTCAGTTTCAAAAGTTCCTTTGATGTTTATTCGGGGGTGGAGCTTGCGGCTCAGTTTCAAGAATTCCTTTGCGTCCTTTGATGTTTATTTGGGGGTGGAGCTGGGGGCTACATTTCAAGAACTCCTTTGAGTCCTTTGATGTTTCTTTGGGGGTGGAGCTTGGGGCTCAGCTTCAAGAGTTCCTTTGATGCAACATTTTCTTACCCCATTGGCAAATTTGTTTTGGACAATTTCAAGACAATTCTATTATGATTAAAGAATATTTCGCTTCTTTTTCTAATTTGCCAGTTGTTGCATTCTCCATTCTATTCTTCTTTTTTTATTTTTACCCCTTTTTTCCTTTTCTCTCCTGCCATCTTTCTGAGGGTCTGAATGTCGGGATCTTGAGGTCCACAGCCGTTCAGCAGGGATCTGATTTCTCCCCAGCTGTGATTGAAAGCATACATTAACCCCCAGTACTTTAAAACACACACACACACACACACACACACACACACACACACACACACACACACACACACACACACACACACACACACACACACACACACACACACACACACACACACACACACACACACACACTTGCAGGCCCCACTCCCAATGGGCAGAGGAAGTGGGACCCCTTGAGCGTGTGAAAGAAAAGTCCTCGGGTGAACACACACACACACGCACACACACACACACGCACACACACACACACATCCACATCCACTACGTCTCCTTGTCATATTTCTAAATCGAATTAGGCTGAGTGAGAGTGTGTGTGAGTGAGAGTGTGTGTGAGTGTGTGTGTGTGTGTGAGTGTGTGTGTGTGTGTGTGTGTCTGGAAGCCATTACCTGGCATCTCCCCCAATGCTGCCCAAAAAAGCGAGAGGCCCCACATCTCCAGACACGTCCTCTTTGTCTTTCTTTCTGCTGCTTTGTTGACGCTTTCATTGTTCTACACTGTAAAAAAAACAACCTCCATAATATCTTTAGTAAAATAACGACATCTGTGGTAACCAGAATTTCATCCTAAAAAATACAGTCAACATGTAAAAGACTTAATGATAAATGACTGCAAAATAAAATCAGAAACATCAAACATTAAATACTAAAATATTTCTACGACCTCCTTTGAGTAGAAATGAAGGGATTCTTTTGTTAAATCGTTAAAAGTTTTAGACGGAGGGGCAGCAGTTTAGCTCAATCGGTCGATCAGAGGAGGCGTGTCCTCTTAGCCCAGAGGTAACGGGTTCGATTCCACCTGTGGCTCTTTGCTGCGTGTCACCTCCCCCTTTCCTGTCAATCTCCAGCTGTCCAATCAATAAAGACCTGTGGGCACAGAAGATTCTTTCAAAAGTTTTTTTACCACCAATATGCCAGCAAAATCTGCAGGTTTAGACAAATTATGCTTTAGAAGTCATTATTTATTGTAACATTGTGGTGATTTGCTCTTACAGTTCTGTCTCCAGGAGACCTTCTAACTTCCACCGGGGGAGGGGGAGGGGGAGGCCAAGCTTCTGTGGCATCACAGAGACATAGGGTAATGAAACAGATTCAGAATGGAGGCTTGGGTGCAGCCTCACCCTTCTCCTTGGAGGTCCAGATGCAGGAAACCCAACACAGGAAGTGATGGAGTCAGGTAAAAGGAAGGAACCCTTGTGTAGCATTCCTCTCGTGAATTCTACGTTATCTCTGGGACCCTGGGACCCTCGACAGACGGAAACACACCCCTAACACACACATGTGAGCCTCACGCAAAAGAACACACCCTTGTTTTTCTGCAGTTTCTGTAAATAGTCCTCAGACCCTGAAAAAGAACCCGAAGAAAAGCCTCAACGCTGCAATGACCGCCATTATTACCGGCACCATTTAGAGAAAACTAGTAGAATGAGATGAAAATAAATGTCTCTGTGGTCTAAACCCATCATCTTTAGTTTAAGAGACTCACAAAAGTCTGACCTCTAACTCGAGTAACATCATGTAAAAAAACATTCTTAACATTAAACAAATATTTTTCTACAGCCTGAGTCTCCTTCTGTCGTCTGTGAGGAGGTCTGAGGACACATGGAGAAGATCTGAGACCATTCCTCCTTACAGAACCTCTGCAGCTCCTTCAGGTTCTGAGGTCCACGCTGGTGGACTATCCTCTGCAGCACATCCTACAGATGTTCTGGTGGGTTTGGGTCAGGTGACTGGGATGGTCATGGCAGAACCTTTATTGTGTGACCTCTGAACCATTCTTGGGTTGATGTTGAGGTGATCTTCAGAACATTGTCCTGCTGGAAGGTCCAACCACGACCCACTTTAATGTTCCTGACAGGCTTTTAGGTCTTCATCCAGTATCTGCTGGTGTTTGATGGAGTCCATGGAACCATGTCTTTAACAAGATGTCCAGAACCTTTGGAAGAAAAACAGGCCCACTGCCTCAGAGATCCACCACCAGACTTCACAGTGGGTATGAGGGGCTTTTCTCTATGATTTTGTTTATTACTAGACCACACCCATCTTAGATGTTTGTACCATAAAGCTCTACTTTGGTCTCATCTGACCTCTGACCTTGTTCCAGGGAAAGTCCCAGTGGTGTTTGTCAAACTGTAGCAGCGTTAGCTTGTAGCAGCGTTGGCTTGTGTGTGGACAAGAGCAGAGACTTTTTTATTGGCTACCCTCCCAAACAGCTGGTGTTGGTGACGGCGCCATCTGATGGTGGTTAGGGAGACTTTCTGACCCCAAGATTCATCTGACCTCTGACCTCTCTAGCTGTGATCCTTGGAGACTCTTTATCCAGTCCAACCATCCTCCTCACAGTGTGTGGGTCAGTTTACAGACACGTCCTCTTCCAGGCGGATGTCTAACATCTCCAGTCTCTTTAAACTTCTTCATTATTGATGTAACTGTTCAAACTGACCTTTGAACTGCTGAGAGATGTTCTTGTCTCTATTGACAGATTTGTGCAGCTCTACAACTTTTCTTTGCTCCTCATTGCTGTGTTCTCTGCTCTTCATCATGGTGAAGAACCTCAGAGAGAATCAGGCCTGTGTCACCTCATATTTATACCCCAGTCAAACAGGAAGTACCTGTTCACCACTTCAGAGTTCCTGCTCACACAGGTGAAGGTACAAATATAAAACAGGACCTGAACCTCACTGAATATTCTTCAGTGACCTTTAACCTCAGGATTTACTTTGGGAGGTAATAATGTGGTTTACAGGTTTAAGCCACAAAAAAATAGTTGTTTCCCTCAAAGAATGTAATATGTTTTTAATTATGTGACTTGAGTTAAATTGTAGATTTAAGTCATTCATTTGAATGAATGATCCTGCGTTTAAACAATAAAAACATTTTTTCATCTCTTCACTCTAAGGGTACCAAAACTTCTGGAGGGCAGTGTACCTCGTATTTTACAGTCATTTATCATTAGACTGGTTAACGGCCGCTGTAGGGAATTATGGTGGCGGATATATTAGACACTCAGTGGAGCCATTAGAGGAAGTGAAGTATTGGATCGTAAAAAGTACTGATGGTGTAGCAGGAATAAACCTCCATATTCACCGACATCATTATTAAAACTGAAGATTCTCTCGACCCGTTGATGTTCATGTCGTAAACAACGCCTCAGCTCAGAATCACCTGTGGGCGCGAATATTGAGGTTATCCCAGAATTAATAAAGGGAATATTGTACCTTTGAGGGCCTGCTAATGTGCCACTTCCTGTTCCTGTGCATGCAAGGGCGTGTCACATGTTGTTCCAGTGAGGTTGTTCTACTTCCTTTCCTGCGGCAAAAGAAACTCACACATTATCAAAAATGGCCGCCCTCTGGAATCAGGTCGAGGCCATTGTGTAATGAGAGAGCGAGGAAGTTAGAGAGAGAGAGAGAGAGAGAGAGAGAGAGAGAGAGAGAGAGAGAGAAAGAGAGAGAGAGAGAGAGAGAGAGAGAGAGAGAGAGAGGGAGAGGTAACGGAAGGAAATATATGATTTATGATGGAGAAGCAGACGGGCTGAATGGGAGGGAGGGGGCGTCATGTGACATTGGCGGGATGAAGGACAGACAGGAAATGGCGTTAAAATGCAGAATAAAGCGTTCTATGTGAGATTGTTGCCTGGAGTTGTTTGGAGAAACTACACTGTAAAATAAAAATGTGTTCACTGGTAACTCACAATACAATTAAAATTAAAAGTGTTATAAACCAAAAGTTTGAGTTAGAAATATTTCATTAAATTATTTTTACTCTTTCTTGGTACAGTTCATGATCTGGGGTGGAATCATGCACTGTAAAAATAAATCATTTGAACAGCCTTAAAAAACAACTTCAGCTAGTAACCCTCATTAAAAATGAAGTATTTTTGAGACCTACCTATTAATTTAAGTTGTAAATACTCGATTTTATTGCGTTACTAGTTGGAGCCATTTTCCAAACCTCCAACAAGAATCTTTTTAAAAAGGTCTAATATTTGTCCTAAAACACTACAACAATAAAATGATGTCAGATATTTGCACCAGTAATAAACAAATACTAACCTACTGTTTTATATTGTAGGTTTTGTTTTCTGGTTAAACCATAAAAAAATGTAGACAAATTTGAAGAACTTTCAAAGATAGAATTTTTGGGTGTAATCATGCACTGTAAAAAAAAAAGAGTTAAATCAACTGATAACCCAATATTAAATATTTTTGTGTCCAACCTTTTAATTTAACTTGTAAATACTGAATTTAATTGCTATTCCACTGGACGCCATATATTAACCATATATTAAAAAAACCATATTTCAAGAAAAATGTTTTTAACAGTGTAAAATATTTGTTCTCAAACACTGAAAGAATAAAATTAAATAAAATGCATTTAATTAATGTTTCATGTTTTAGATCTTTTGAAGGTAAAACCATGAAAAAATGTTTTTGGAAAGAAACTTAAAGAACTTCCATTGTGTTTGGGTCTATGCACTGTAAAGATATAAGTGTTGATTAATCAAGAGAAAGGACTTCAATTAGTAATCTAAATTACATTTTTGAGTTAAACTCATTAATTAAGTTTGTAATACCTTATTTGATTGGTTAGAAAAGCAGCCGATCGAGTCTCTGAAAGAGAAGCATCACAGGTCAGGTGGGTAAATCAGCTGAAGTCACACACACACACGCACACACACATGCAAACACACACATAAACACACACAATCATACACACACACACTCATTCCAACACACACACACCAACACACAGGCACTCAGACACACAAAGACACACATACACGCGCACACACACTCAGACACACACATGCAAACACACACATAAACACACACAATCATACACACACTCACACACACATACACTCACACACAAAGACACACACACACACACAAACACTCTCACACACATACACACACACACACACATACACACACACACACACACACTCATAGATGTGAGCTGACATTGTGAGGAACATCTGGTGATCCTGAGTTTAAGTCCTTCATTCTGTCTCCACACATGCATCATCTCTAAGATTTGTAAGACGCTGCGTTACTTACGACAATGTGAAACAGGAAACGGACAGGATGCCTGGATCGGGTTCTGACACGACATGCAGGATATTTAAGTGAATGAAAGCCTGAATCTAGTCCAGAATCATAGACTCTGGTCTCTGAGTCGCTTCAGGTAAATAAACAATCTCTAGTGAAGGTCAGTTTATCTGATTTGATGTTTCATAAAACGGATCAATCACTGCAAAACTAATGAATACAAATATTTACATCCCTGAAAATTAGGGGATATTATGGGATTGTAATCCGCACATCCTTCATCCCTAAAAATATTTTGTGCTTTACTTTCAAATGTTATTCCCCCAAAGACTTCAGTGTGAGGAAGAACTGGATTGATTTTGGGAAAGGTCAGTTGCTTAGTCCAAATATGGTGCGTACGATTTGATTTGAGAATCTATCTTGTTTATAATATTTCACTCTAAAAGTTTATATTTTACTCACTAGGGGGAGTTCTGTCCTGTTTTTCATACATAACTTCTTCCTGTGGTCATCAAGAGTACGTTACATGATCAAGAGTACGTTACATGATCAAGAGTACGTTACATGATCAAGAGTACGTTACATGATCAAGAGTACGTTAAATGATCAAGAGTACGTTACATGATCAAGAGTACGTTACATGATCAAGAGTACGTTACATGATCAAGAGTACGTTACATGATCAAGAGTACGTTACATGATCAAGAGTACGTTAAATGATCAAGAGTACGTTACATGATCAAGAGTACGTTACATGATCAAGAGTACGTTACATGATCAAGAGTACGTTACATGATCAAGAGTACGTTACATGATCAAGAGTACGTTACATGATCAAGAGTACGTTACATGATCGGATGAAGGCCTCTCTCTCTCTCGCCATATTTCCAATATTTACAGGGAATTTCATCCTTTTTTCTCATTTTGATGTGCATCATGTACAATTACATCACTTACAATGTGCAACTGAATATATTTTTGCTCATCTTCTGCAGATTGACCGCCCGCAGCGATCCTACTACTGTGTAGCAGGATCAAACTAGAAACAAACTAGAAAAAAAAAACTATTAATAATAAACTATTATAAAATTCAGGCAAAATGATTTCTATTGGTACAAAAAACACTAATATTTGAAGTATTACTCTGTTTTGGTACGATAACTGCACTATCTGTACTGGAGTATTTGTAAAAATGAATTTGTATTTCTTTATATATATATATGTTTAATTGACGTTGGTTTCTTGTACAAATGTAAATATACATGTGTGCGTAGGAAGATGGGAAAAATGTAAATCTGAGTGAAAGAAATCAAATCCAAACTCTCAAAGGTGCCGGGACGGTCTAACGCGACGGTCTAAATTGTTAGAAAACATCAAAAATAAGTATTAATAGAGGGGCAAACGTGAACCGAATGTCCCCAAATGACCTAAATTCTCCCTGCTGACAAAAGAGCAGTTGTTGCAGAAATGACAACATTTCATAGAAGAAGTTCATAAAAGCAGCATGAAGGCGAGTTCAGTAAATGAACTGCAGATCCTTTAATATTTAAGGGTTGGGTTGGGCTCAAACAGTTCAGTAACAGTCATTTCAGTTACATAATTTAAATCCACATTTTCTTTTCAATATGCTTCCAATGGCGTCACTGGCCAACAATCCCAGCCTGAGCAGCAGGCGCCCTCTGCCGGGAGTTCTGAGTAATGCCCCCCCCATGATCTCAGGTGGTCGTGGTTCCCCCTGAGAGGACAGCTAATAATAATAATAATAATACATTTTATTTATAACGCACTTTACATTTACTGCAGGTGAGATAAAACTACTTCCTGTCAACTTCCTCTCTGTCACCATGAGGCGTATCGGACATCCGGCTGAAGATCCTGAATGCGACATAAAAACGAGGCTCTGTTATTCTTACAACAGGAAATAGGTTTCATTATTATACGTGATTAAGTCTCAAATATAAACTCTGAATGTCAATCAAAGGGTATAAATGTTTGAGATTTTTTTAGTCTTTCTTTTTTGCACACAAAGTGACAGTTTTGCAGCAATTGTAATATTAAAGTGTTACAATAAAAAGAAGAGAAAATAATAATAGAAAAGCACCAAAATTATTTGCTGGTAACACAAAATGATATTAAGTTTTATCAGCCTAAATTTTAAATTGTAGATACTAAATTTTGGAGAGAAATTTAAAGAATTACCAAAGCTGTAATTTCACATTTTTAAATATTCAAAAAAATTTGACTGATTTCTTTTTTTGTTTTTGAATCTATATCTTAGCTCTGCTTTTGACATACATATTTTATAAACACATTTAAAATCTTAATCTTTCCAACTTTTTGGGACTCACAACTGAAAGCCTATTGTATAATAAATATAAATACATTGAAGTCGAAGTATTAAATTATTATAACTATCACAAAGTGCTACACTTTGTTGAAAGACAGATTGAAAACAGGGGTTAATAATAAAAAAATAATAGATCCTATAGATTTGCTTTTGACGCTTTTTTAACGCTGTTTTTTAAAACTAAAAATCAGCACCTGATGATCAAATGAATGTGAAAGTAATTATTCCTGTAATGGACTGAATTGTCCATCTATGTGGTTCAAGTAGATTAAAAATGCCTTTGTGGATAAGTGTTCTTAAATAATTTTAGGAGGACAATAAGATGGTATACCAAAAAAGGAAGTTTAAGCTGACCAACATGAAACAAAAGTAAAAAGGAATTATTTCAATGAAGTTCAGAAAATCACAGAATGTGTTTCCAAATGATTAAATGGGTTTCCTTCAGTACAAAGTAATTAGTTTCTTCTTTTTTTAGTATTCTTCAGAGGGGTCAATAAATTTTGGGTTAATTCAACATATATACTTTGATTAGTTCCAACCAGGGTGGATTCAACTTAATTGGATGGAGTAGATCCAACTGACTTTAATGGGGTTGGTCCAGCTAAATTAGTTGAAGTACAACTACCTTCCTAAATGGAGTTTAATCAGTTGACCTGACATAATAGCTGTGTGCTGAAACAAACCTATTTAACGGAATCTGAAATGTTCCTGCCATGGGATGAATAAAAAAACAGGTTCAATCCAGCTTGAATCAGAGGTGGACACAAAACAAGACGGACACATTCCTCAAAAGTGAAATTGTTGAGTCCTACATGATGAAATCACGTTGCCAATATGACAATTTAATTAAAAATACAGGTTAAATTCAGGAAATTGTAACAGCAAGTTAACTTCCTTTTGTTTATTGAGTGCATTTGATTGTTTGAGGTCAGTCTCTTAAACGAGAAGGCATTTCATGTAAAATATTTATATTTTATTTCTTAAAACAGATGATATATGAGGCATGGGACATCCTCTCTGCTGATAAGAATATAATAATAAATAATAATACGTTTAATTTATAAATATCCACGCCAGTGTTTACTCATGCACGTTCCATGTTTTTATTATCTGCGGTGTTTTTGCTGCATTTCCTCCTCTCTCGCTCCAAAGTATGAAACAAATAAACAGCATCGTCTCCAAAATATCCCTCAGAGTCGTTCATATAGCCACGTTGTCAAACATTAACCTGCTCGTATTGATTACAAAGAAGAAAACGGGTTACACTTGTGTTTACCTACATGAAGAGGTGGGCGGAGAGTTCGTGCGTCTGGACCAATAGCATCTTAGAACTCGTTGATTGACGCAGAAAAGAACCAATGATTACAGAGTAAAGCTGCACAAACACTACAATCACAACGCGTTTAGTATACTTCGTCGTACAGCCAAAGAAAGAGGGGATTTACCCGTTTTTATCCAATAACTCAAGGTATCCGACTGAAGGTTTACGTATTTGTCTGGCTTATTGGAGATTGTTGGGGAAAACCCTTGTGTTGCGTGGTTTTGTTGTGACACCCCGGACCGGAAAGGAGACGTTTTCTCCCTCAAACAGCTGGTTGGAAGGATCCCCCCGTTTGGACTTTAAGTTGTGGTGAGTCTGTTGTTGTGCTAAAAGACGGCAAGAAAGACAAAAAGGAAAGAAAGAAGAGCTAATCTTCATTAAAGTTAATTACAAATGAGCTAATTTGAATATCCACCGGAAAAAGTCGGAAGAAGTGTGACGAAAAGGTGTTCGTTTTAAGGGGTCTTCTCCGTTAGCATTAGCATCCTCTAAGCATTGTTAAATAAACTCAAACAAATTACAAACAAATTAAATCTTCCAATAGTGGATTTTACTTCAGTACATATAATGTAGGGCAACATAAATATAACATAGCGTATTATTTTTCACAAACACTGGACCACCATCAAACACTACTACGCTTTAAAACCGTTAATCCTCTTCATCAGTTAAAGTGTAACTTTGTTCTTAAATGTCGTGAAGGCTTTTTATTAGTGAAGCCACGCAGGAAAGTATTTTGGAAGAGAGAAAAGAGTTTAGTGTTGGTGTGGTGGAGCTTTAGGGGTGTTTGTTGTAATGCTGCGTTCACGGACCCATTCTGAGGCACGATCTTTGAACGTCGGCGCAACTGTGACGTGTAGCCAAGAGAAGAAAAACAACTAAGAAATATTAATGACTTTATGGATTTCCAGCCTTTGTGATGAGCGAAACTATCCCATTCAACTTTTAGTTGCAGTTAATGAGATGCAAATACGCAATCTAAAAAATTAAAAGAATTGTGATGTTGCTGTCATGGCCGTGAAATCTCAGATTTTTTACTGATTAATGCTTATCATATAAATATTTGGGATTATAAATTGATCCCCCTAATGTCCTTTCCAATAAAGATATATGATTTCTTTAGGTATTTTATTTCTTTATTAAAATTAAGAAACTTATTGACCTTATATCTTAGACTCTCTAAACTTAACATTTAATGAAACATTTTTTAAAAACAATAAAACAAATGTGACTTTAACAATTAGTTGTTAAAATGTAGTGTTTATTGGGAAATTGTCAATTTCAACTATATTAGATCAACCTCTAGGTAGAGCATGTTTTAGAAAACTAGTTGACCTTTATTAGACCTTTTGGTTGAAGATAGTTAATTATGTGTATTAAGTCTTCATATGTATTAATCGAAAATAAGAAACTCCCTCTTTCAAGATATCGGACTTCCTGTTTCCATTTGGAATAAAACCAAACTCTGCCCACAGTAATGTGTGCTTGTCTAAATAATCCAAGCTCCATGACATTAAAATGTACAACATTAATTACTTATTAGCACCATTAATAAGTAATTAAGGCAGCAGAGTCTAATAAAATCAGAGTAAGGACAACCAGATGACGTCATTAACACCAGTCACACGTCAAGCAGTGGAAAATAATTTGTCCATAGTGAAGAACTATGACATTTCTGTTGAATCAAACTGTGTTATACAGTTTATATATATGCGATTAAATCAAATAATTGCGATCAGACGATTATGTTTTTATTGTGACAGCTTTAGTTGTGATATTTCATTTTATTCTTAGGCAAAAATAATTACAAATGTCTGCAGAGGTGAAGAAATTCAACGCTGAGTGACGTTTTTATTTAAGATTTCATATTTATCTCATGATTAATTTGGGTTTCCGGTTTCAACATTTTGAAGCCACAGGGTTGTTTATTAATATTTATCATTTAGTAATTTATTTAATACAATTTTTCTTCAAGCAAAATTGTACTTTTCCCTTTTTGAAATTGAAAAGTTAGAAAAAACTTTTGGTTGTTAGGATAATTCATAAAACATTTGGACTTCTCTTTCAGCTTATTGAAATTGATAAGAATTTGTCAATACTTTCTCACGTTTTATAGAATACAAACAATGATCATTTAATCTACTTGTAGTTCCAGCCCTTGTATTATTCTTATTATAAACAACGGCCGTACAATAATCATCTCCACCAGCTTTAGTGACATTCATGTGTGGTGTCATAGTTCTAATAGAGTACTATTCTATTTGATTTCTTTTATATTCTACATCAGAACGGTCGGCAGAGAGAAAAAAGAGTCAATAATGTAGAATATTTTATTTCTGTGAGCTCATCAGAGCTGGTTCTTGTTTATTCCTGGATCCATTATGTAATCATGCAGTATTCAACTGCTGGGGTCCAACCAGATGTTGTGGCGGTTCTGCTTCCACATCCTGGCCTCTTCTGTCGCTGTGCAACACTGCTAATATTTCCTCTGTACAATAATCACACAGGATTTCTTTCTGTTTGCAATTTGGTCAAACTGTTTTTCATTTTCTCCCAGTGTGAACCGTCCTCCTGCATACCTTTGTCCTGATATTTATAACCCAGAAAGGATGGGATACTTCATGTTGACCTAATAACTCAGAAGTTTGTTTCATGGATCATTGTCAAATGTTATACGTACATAAACCTTAATGTGAGGAAGAACTGGATTCGTTTGGGGAAAAGTCATTGGTATTTCAGCCACTAGGAAAAGAGGGAGAGCTTTATCTCCGAAAGTTTTCTGGCCATTTTTTCAACAGTTGGTCAGATTTTGTCCAAATTGTGTGTATATGAATGGACTTGAAGACATTTCTCTTATATATTTATATATATTTATATTTATATATATATATATCATATTTGACTCACAAAGGGAAGCTTATTTTTCCTAATTTTTTTTTACAAAAGAACACTTTTCGGACATAAATTCATGCTAAATTTGGGGAGTTCAATCTTGGGGATTGCTTGTACAACTCAGGGGATTGGGGGCTTTTCAGGGATAAACCCTTGCTGTCAGGGACCACAGTTTAGGACTAGTTACAGTTAAGAGCTGAAATGTTTAATCAGTGAGTCAACGTTCTTACTCAAGGTATTTATCAAGTAAAAACATCACGTCCAGTCGTACTGGTGATTGAGGTCCTTAATGTGATCAGTAACATTGTAAACTAAACCTGTTTTGAGCTAAAATGGTTAGATAAGAAATAATCCCGGTGTGAGTTTTTGTTACGCTAAACCACTCACACATCTCTTGTTAGATTCTTAATGAGCCCGACACTCAGGAAGGACCTGAACGCAGCACCAAATCACGTGACCTGCCACAGCTTTCTAACGTTAGCACTGTGGCTAACTAGATTGAGCTAACTTGAGCTACGTAGCACAGGAGCACAAAGTAATCCCCGCCGTGGAGCAAAGGAGCGCGCTGTGTTCGCGGTGTACTTACAGTAACTTGGTAAAACGTCCCGCTTTAAGGCGAACACCGATAGGACGATGCCAGGTAACTTTAAGTCTTAAAAACCTACCTTTTTGATGTTTATCCGTGAAGCGGTGGAAGTGGATGCTCGTTTTGTTGACCTGTTTCTCTGATGCTACCATGCTGTAGCAGCGTGCTAGCTCCTCTCCGAGCACACCGATTTGTTTGGCCTCCTGAAGCATCTGAACGGGAACGGAGTTTGACCTCGACTTATTGATTTGATGTTTTTAAGACCCGGACATGGATTCGTAGGTTAGTGCTTTGACTTCCAGTTAGGGTGTCTCAACGCAGTCGTAATTTTGATGTAAACGGAAGAGCCAGCCGCCCCGGTGTAGCCTTTGTTGTTGCACGGAGAGCTTTCACCTCAGGCCCGCTCACCGACAGCACGGCTAACGATCCTCCGTCAGCTAGCAGCTTAGCATCACCTCAGCTAATACCGTCCAATCCCGTTACCAACTTTGCAGGTAGGCCTGGGCACCTGCTTTAGCCGGTTAGCTCCACGCAGACGTTAGCGGGCTGTAACGTCCAACCGCTGCTAGAGGCTCGGAGCACACGGAGATTACATAATCTGTTATGTAGCCGTTTATTAAGTGCCTTTCCTAGTCATAATCTCTACCTTTCATGGAGTTACACAAACTCAACCGCCACAGGTTTTCTCTAACCCACGGGTGGATATTTAGTTTTATCCCCCCACATGTTTGTTCAAAACTTGACTCAAACCTAAACGGTTAAACTCCTCTTCGGACGTACGACACATTTTCACGTAGCTAGTTAATATCCCGATCTTTAACACGAATCCTTATTATGACAGTTACATTGGTATTCACAATTTTAGCTGTTTGCCAATTCCGTCGGATCCATCAGCTAAAAAACTGTTTTCATTGACTTATTTATTCAACTGTCAATTCCAGTAAGGAGTCACTTTAACATTGAATACGAACACGGTACCAGCACAGCAGAAGGTTTGGTTGATTATGGATAAAACGAGTAAATTATTTTCTTATCAGAATTTAGTAGTTTTTAGTGATAAATGCGGTGGCCCACTGGGGAAAACTGCAACTTAAAGACACTGCAAACGGACAAAACGCATGCAAATTAAGAAAAACGTACATTTGACAACACATGTCAGCGGGGATAGGCTCCAGCCCCCTCTAACCTGAATAGGATAAGCCTTTACGGATAATGTATGATGACTGTGAGGCATTTGGAAAACGCGCTGAAAAAGCCACACCATGGAAGTGTTTCCAGATGTCACTTAAGAGTGATGCACCATGGACACGTTATTTATTCGTTAATTTAAAGAATAGAACTGAATAAATCCAAAACATCTGATTTGTTGTTTCCTTCCGTCGAGTTTCTCAGTTTTTGACTAGCCTCGTTAACTACCGGCTCATGCGGCCATGTGGCCTAGAATGTCACCATGATCATCACTGCGAAAACAACAAATAAACCTAATAATGAAGTTAACACACACGGAACCCAAAGCTATGACAAGCAGTGGTTTTCTAGTGTTAATGAGAAAACAAACAGGTATTTTCCTCTATTATTATTGAGATTCTATTACTGATAAATGCATCAGATTCTTCTTCAGTCCAGGTTTAACTCAGACAGAAACGTCTTTAGTGGCTGATGCTTCGACGACCGGCGTGTAAAGGTTACCATGGTGACACGAGAAGTCAATATGCACAATCGAGGTAAAAGTTTTCTTCAGCAGGTATAAAACACCTTGTTTACTGCAGTTTATGGGTTCTCTGTGTGCGTTAGTCATTATTAAGTTTATTTGTAGTTTTCATGATGATGTTTAAGGCTTTATTCTACGTCACATGATCAGATGACCCGGAAGTTTAGGGAAGCGTCAAAAATGAGACGTAGCGGATCGAATAACATGGAATGTTTGTGTATTATATCTGTTCTGTTTTTTAAATGAAGCAATCCCCCAGAGGGACATAGCAGGACTGTAGAGAAAAAGTACAACAACAACAACAACAACAACCAAAAATAGCAACCAAACGTATGACTGTGTTACACAGAAGTGTCGTAGAATCTTCACATCAAGTGTCAGTTTGTTTGGTCTGTATTGCATTTTGTTGCTCAGGCAATCAAGTGTCTGTGGTAAATCTTAGCTTTGGGTTTCTTAACTGGGCTCACAGATTCCTCATGGACTTGTGATCCGTGCAGAGGTTATTGTCCATGAATGAATTCACCGAATCACATATTCTTCTGCAATCTCTTCTGCTCCAGAGACAGAACGTCAGTGTCACAAGCCTCAATCAGACGAAGGATCGATCGGTCTGGCAGACGAGACGCAGCAGAAAAAGGCAATGATTGTGCATCAAGATGTAAAAGAGTGACAGGATTGATAATCAGGATGTTTAACTTGTACGGGTCATATTTTACTGTAATAGTTCATATTTCACTCACATGGAGGAGTTTTTGCAAAAATAGTTTTTCTGAGCGTTACTTCAAAACCATGGCTGATTAAGTCCAAATTGGATCACATGACTCTAGATCATGAGATCTGTCGTGTGTGTGTGTGTGTGTGTGTGTGTGTGTGTGTGTGTGTGTGTGTGTGTGTGTGTGTGTGTGTGTGTGTATATAAATATATACACATAATAATAGTTCATATTTTATAAACTAGGACAAGCTTTTTGTGAACAACAGTTTCTCCTCCGCAGCTTCCCAACCATCAGTACATTTGTGTCTAAATCTGTCTTGTTTTATTCCTGAGCTCAAGTTAAAAACTAGTTTTTGTGAGCTCTAGTAGAGTATTTATCTTCATCACTGAGTCACTTCGGGATCTGATCCCAGAACAGACTGCTGACTTCATAGAAATAGTTAAGTTGAGTCAAAAGGGACCGTTTGAGATTATTGAGGAGTAATTTAATCTGAGGAGTTCAATCAGGGAGGTTGCTGGAACGCAGCAGGGGGTGTGGGGGCTTTTCGGGAAAGTACCCTTTGTTGTCAGGGGCGACAGCGTAGCACAAGTTTTGTTACAAAACATTCTCTTTCCTTTTTTGTTTTCTTTGCCAACTCTGACGATCCCCGCTAACGTCTCATAGAAATCTTTACAGTGCCCGACTGAAATCTTCATCAATGACCACTGATGGGTCGGACAGAAACTCAGAGTTTGACACCTAACTCCACCTCGTTCACTAACCTAGAAGGATAATCCAAGTTCCCCGAGGACGCTGTAGATGCCCTCTGCACCGCCGTGGTCGCTCTGCTCGCGTATGTTTGAAGCACAGACGGCAGGTTTGGGCAGGAACATCAAACGTGGCTAAAGTCTGTCTGCATCAGGTTAAACCCCCGGTCCCTGGGAGCCCCGGTTGAGATCATCTTCTTCGCTCCTCGCTTCAAGAGCGCTGTTGAGTCAGAGCAGTCTGTTGGCGGTGTGAGGTTTATGTCACCATCGTGGGCATTTATCAGCAGAGCAGGAGGTCCGTCAGCGTCGCTGAGGTAAAGACGCTTCAGTCGTTGTGTACAAGCACCGCGTCTTCATAGACGTGTTGAAAACAGTGAGGAGGGAGATAAATGTAGGGAAAGCGTCTGGTATTTTTCACAAGAGCATGTAAACGTAACAACCAAGTCCTGAAGGGATTTCTCCTGCTATAGAAATATAATCATTCATATACTGTCTGTCCAGCCAGTTCAACACAGGTAACACCGTTACTTCCTTTTTTCTGATTGCTCCCATGTGCACCCTACTCCAGTCTATTTCTATTTAATCATTTTCAGCTGTTAAATTTCATTTCACATGCAGTTTTTGTCAAGTCACTATTCATATCTATAAAATCAGTGTGTTACAACAGGTACAACAATTTCTCCTGGGGGAGCATGACCCCCCCCAACTCCCTGAGAACATCTGAGGTTCTATAGCCTCTGATAAAAATTGACACATACAAGCCAAAAATATATAAAAACGGACTTCAGTACCAGTTCAAATCAGTTAAAAAAGAGAAACAGTGAAGCATGATGACTGTAAAAAACCACATAAGGCCAGGGATTGTACGGTTGTGGAGGGGAGACAGACATCGATACAGACGCAGATCCTGAATATCTGTAAGCAACTCATTTTACATAGTTCAATAAAATCTTGATTCTTACAATTTTAATTTATTCATCAAGGTTTTAGCATATTAGACAAGATGCATATTGTGCACAAAATACATAGTTTAAACAAAGGCGGTGGGGATAGAAAAGGTTAAGGCAGACATTCAACATTGTACTATGACTTCCATATATTTTGGCTCTTGAAAATTTAATTTGGCCCCTAAATACTTTGTTTTGAAGCCAATGGCTCCCGGATATTTCTTTTGACCGGAGCCCTGTAACGGATGACATGAGTGTCTTTCTGCCTTTCTAGAATGGAATGCATCCGTGGAAAAGGATTCTAACCCTCTCATGCTTTCTCTCTTCTCTTTTCTCTTTTTCTTTTTTTTTGAATGGATCCAATCCAAGTTTCAAAAGTCTTGGGTCACGCCTTCAGACAGTGCCAGATGAAATGTACACAAAGGACAGATTATCCTAGCATAGCATGAGACCTCTCAAAAACATTGTCTCATAAAGCTCAACATCTGAAAGGACAAATTTCCTGCCAGAGTAACAGCCCGGCAGAACTTCTCTCACTATCTGGAACCAATCTTAGTCTGAATTTTCTTCTTAGTTTTTCTACATGGATGGATGATCACAGATTTATTTATTTATTTTTAATTCTTAACCTTAACCTGTGATTTCGTTACACGTGTCAAACTTTTATTTTAGCAATTGATGAAGTTGAAATACTAGTCGGTACTACGACTACCAGCTGTGGGTATAAAAGGCCGTTGACTTTTCTGAGCAGCGTAGTTCAGATATACGAGCACAGTCCAGGATGGAATACAATCCCTTTTTGTTTTTGGGGGCATATGTAAGTAAACAAACATGAACAGAGGAGGGAAAAGGCAGACCAGCGATGAGTCTTCCTCAGGGCCGACTTAGAGAAGCCTGGTTCTGACTGTTCAGGGCCTCCGGACTCCGTTTGGTTGCAGTAAAAACAGGGATGCTTGGATTCCATGACGTGTTCTTGTTTGTTTTCTCAGCATTTCTCTTCACTTGTCTAGATTCTGAAACGGGCTGTTTTGGTGGTATTTGTATGCGATCAGAGACTTTTTTCCCTCCGGGGGTCGTTTTTCTATCGAAAGCTAAATTTAGCCCATATTCTGCTCATTTGTTGATTTGGACACCAGACAGAAACTCTGCGTCTTTATTCAGATAACATGATGGTTTAACAGCCAGTAATACTGTAATTGATTGTAAACAGAAGAAATCATCCTTTTAAAATGCACCACGTGACTTTAACAAATAAATAAAATATTATATACATATGTATATATTATATACATTTCCCTCTAAGACATTGAACTTTGGTGATTCCTGTAAATGTATTTTACTAAGTTTTAATGAAGGACAGGGAAAACCTTGAGAAAGTATGACTGTTCAAAGATTTTAAAAAATTCATCATATTGATTTATATTTTTTGAAACAAAGATCGACCCGTTATACTTTAAATCGATAGACTCGAGGGCTTCCATTCTAAACTAAGTCCAATAATTAGTTGGCAAATAACTAAGTATTGTGTCCAGGTTCTGGTCCGTTACCTGCTTTAGCTCCGCTGGGGATTTTCCAGGAATAATCTTCATCTTCTTTGGGCTGCTCCCTTTCCGGGTCGCTGGTTACCGCTGGCACCCTGTTGGCTTACAGAACCAGTGACACACAAACCCCAAGGGATCGGGTTAGAAAATGATACTCCTTTTTGGCATATTGTATTTTTTGCGTAGGTTTTTGCAGCGGATGCGGTTACATTTTCTTTCCCCCGTATTAAAAGTATTCCTGGTTGTTGCTGTGCCAGAATGATTTAATTGAAGATGGATAATGAAGAGGTGTGAATGTTCTGCCTCTGGTTCTCCATGTTCTTCATCACTGAAGTCACTGATGTCCACGTTCTAGACCTTCAGTGTTGGGTCACCACCGAGCGTCGGGCTGAAGTTAAATGTTTTCTGAGCTCCTGCTCTCCAGCGCTTCTGATTTCCCTGAATGCTGTGCTAATGGAAGGTTCCTCTCACGCAGAGCCGGCTGAAATGAGCGGTCCAGAGGTGGCCAAGACACCGGGAGGGGGCCCACCGGGCAAGGAGGGAAAGGAGCCAGTCGCCAACGGCCACGCGGGGGAGGGCAATGATGCCAACCCGTTCGCCGAGTACATGTGGATGGAGAACGAAGAGGAGTATAACAGACAGGTGAGTGGGCCGCGCACCTGACCGCCTCGCTGAGCTCAGACACAGAAAAACTATCTTCAACCCATATTGGGTCCTTCGGCGCCGTCGTGCCTCGTCGGGGCCTCACCCTCCTGACGTGTCAGCCGACACGAGTCTTTAATCTGCTCTGCTCACTGGTTATTCTGAGTGAAGCTCCGCCTTAACCACATCCCCAAAATAAAGTGACACTAGCTCCACAACTATCAGGTGTCTCTGCGTCACACTGGTGTCTCTGGACCGGTTCACTCCACATGTTACTGGGTGTGATTTAATCTGTTATGTAACACAACCCACGGAAATGTAGAGATATAATTAACATCCTGTCCTTTTTTTCTGTTTTACTTAAAAAGGCTCTGACATCATTATATTCTACAAACATGAAAGTAAACAATCAGGGAGTTTGTTGAGAAACTCTTTGGTCACTACTGCGTCACATTTGCAGTAGAACATTCTACACAGTTTCTGTGGTTCAGTACCAGGAGGATTCTCTGTTTGGACCAGCTGGACACACAATGGACCCAACATGGGACAGAAAGAGTTTAAACTTCCATGTTGACTAAGTTTGTTTGTTTGTTTACTCCCTCTGATGCCTTCGTCTTTCTTTATAATCTTCCTGCGGCCCACTGATCTTTGACCCCACAGTGGGGAGAAAGGAAACTCTGTAGCACCATCTAGTGGACTTGAAGACATTGTTTGAACATGTCAAAACCAAAGTGTCCAATTTATATTTTCTCGTGTGACTCCTTTTTGTTGTTCTTCTCAATCCCCGGTGCCCCCCTCCATTCTCCGAATCTTTACATCAATGTTCTCTGTCGGTCAGATGATCCACGTGTGGAGATATCACCTCACGTCTGAGAAGATCTCTCTCGTCCCTCGTGCAAACATTTATATCTAATGTTCTTCTTCTGTTCTGGTGTTCATGTCATGCATCTCCCCTCCCTCATCATCTCTCAGGTAGAAGAGGAGCTCCTGGAGCAGGAGTTCCTGGAGCGCTGCTTTCAGGAAATGCTGGAGGAGGAGGACCAGGAGTGGTTCATCCCTGAACGTGACCTCAACAACCAGGGGGTGGGACAACTGCAGCAGCAGCTCAACGGCCTGTCCGTCAGCGATCACCACAGCAACCTGGAGGAAGTGGCGGTGAGTCAGAGAGGATGTGTGGCCTCAGTCAGAAATGGATGGAAATGGTCCAGATGTTAAAACAAATCTCCTCTTTCCCCTTGTCCTCCCCGCAGAGGAAGAGCGTCTTGAATCCTGAGGCGAAGGAGTTTGTCCCGGGAAAGAAATACTAGGAGTCCCCCTCACCCCCATGGAGCCTCCACATGCTCACACACACAAACCAGTCCTCACGTGTTCTCAGAGACTCTGGCGGCTATAACCGCACACACACACACACTCAATTACACTTACACACTCACACACACACACACACACACACGTAAGTCCTCGGCGTGCTGGCAGGCCCAGTTGGGGGGTGGGGGGATTTCTTTTTCCTTTTTTGTTTCTTTATCTTTTTATTTCCTGTTTGTTTCTTGTAAGCTGAGGGACATTGGGAGCAGGGGTGGGGTTTGGGTGTGAAACCAGCACCGCCCCGCTGCGGGCACAAGCTCACTGCATTTCAGCCGACGCCGGTGATATCTACAAAGCGCGCGAGACCCCACTGACGCCCACCCCTCGAAAAAAACCGAAACAGCTACGCGGGAGTGATGCCAGAATCAAATGTCGGTCCAAAACATCGTGACGTTTCCGACAGCGCGGTCAGAGAACGACGCACGTTTCAGGGAGAGTCGTCGGGCCTCTGGCGCCGCTCTGTAGAATCACAGCGGTCTTTCAAATCCGTTAATGTTTGCAAGCTCCGTTCTTTGTATCTGCAGCGGCGCCGTTCCAAACCAAACACACACGCTGGGATCCGGTTTGGACGATAACCATAGATGAATTATTTTCCCAATTTTTGTGGAAGTCTATGTTTATCTTTTGTCCAGCTTAACAAATAGTTCTTAAGAAAAACATCGTGATAGTGGGAAGGTCAAAAAGTAAAACGTAGTTATCCCCCTCCCCTCCTTTTTTTTTTTTTGTTTTTGTTTCCCCAGCGTTCTCCTGGAGTTCAGTTTGGACTCATTGGTGGTCTTGAACGACCGCCGCGCCGGGAGTATTTGGTCTGGAATGACGCCGCCGTCTCTTTCTGCTGGACTGACCTCCAGCGTCAGATCAAATTTTAAGTAGCCTTTGCTCCTTCTTTTTGTTTTTGTCATCTTTTGAGGATGAGGCGTGGAGTGTCTATTGGGTACAGTAACCTGTGGTGTCCATGCGGTCCTGTTGGCAGGAGGAGGCGCCAGGAGGCCCTTCTGTCAGACTGGAGGTCTGACCGGACGGCCCCCTTGCTCTTCTGCGTATGCAGGGTGGACTTCCGTTGAAGAGTTCTTTTTAACCATGAACGTGCGTCGTGGCTGAGTTGTGAGCCAGTGAGGAAACCCAGATTCTTATTATGAGTCATCGAGCCGCGCCGTCTAGTACGCCGCCATCTCCGCTAGAAAATGCAAAGGCCAGGTCAAGTTGCGTGTTCAGCAGCCGACCGGCGAAACCACGTCGCTACATCCGTGCAGCTTTTCCCCGACGTCCGGCCCGGCGGGTTCTGGCTTTCCTCTTAAAGCGCACAGAAGATACTCGGTTAAAATGGAACTTCTTCGCTGTGTCGCAACCCCAAAGCTGTTGACTGGCACCTCGGTGAAGTCCATAGGAATGTCTGCCAGGTGGATTGTACAACATGAAATCATTTTTCTGGTGATTTTTGTTTAGATGAGTTAGATGACAACAGCCATTTAAAAAAAAAAAAGTCCAGAAGACACGGTATGAATTTCAATACAAAGAAAATCATGAAAAAAGATGAATAAAGATGTTAAAGACAAAAGCCTGTTGTTGTTTGTTAGGTGACACACACACACACACGCTGGACTGTCGTCACCATCGGGTCTTTGGAGACTTAATTTAATAAAGTAATTCATTTCGATGTAAGTGATGGTTCTGATCCCTTCATGTAACAAATCTCACGTAAACTCACATTGCTGTGAAAAAGTATTGGAACCCATCCTGCCTTTCTTTTGTGTATATTTCTTACTGGACTGTTTTGGATCTTTAATTCTTTATTTTTTACACCAAACAAATGCATCTTTAGTAAATGTAAAATACACCACTCAGTTGAAGAAGCTGGACTCTGTCGTCCCTGACAACCGTACCTGTTTGTCATTAATCATAATCTGGTGTTTGTTCAGATTACCCACACATGGTAACCATGGTAACCGGGACAAAGTTACTGATGCTGAAAGTAAACTGTTGTCCCCGACAGCAAGATATGTCCCTGAAAAAGTTATCCCCAAGATTGAACTCCTTATATTAGACGTTAAGTTTGTAAAAATCTCCCTCTCGTGAGTAAATAATGAGTTATTAGAGTAAAATATGATGCAAACAAGATAAATCTGAGTCTAGATCATTTGAGCTAAATCGAAACGATTGAGATAATGGCCCGGAAACTTTTGGAGATAAAGCTCTCTTGTGTCGTTAATATACAACTGACATTTCCCCAAAACAATCCAGTTCTTCCTCGCCACAAACATTCACACAGTGATGATAGAGGCGTCACATGTTCATCAGGAGCAGCAACCATTCACTCCATCATTCATTCACCAGTGGAACAACCATTGGGGTTCAGTATCTTACTCAAAGATACTGAACCCTAACCCTAACCGCTCTACCAACTGAACCACCATATGATTGAGAATGAAAGACACACAACAAAATAACAGTTTTTCTAATCTGTGTATTTAAAAAAGAAAAAGAAAGTTCAGAGTGAAGGACAACATTCAGCCGTGAAGAGGGTCACATCTAGAGCTTCGACCAGTCCCTCTGGGAGGAACACAGAACATTTATGTTAGAACAGTTAGAACAAGTCATAGGATAGAGCTAGAGATCACACACACACACACACACACTCACATACTCTCTCTCCCTCTCACACACACTCTCTTCCTCTCTCTCACACACACAGACTCTCCTACAAAGACACACACTTTTTCTCCCACACACACACAGACACACACACACTTTGTCTCACACACACATCGCTCTCTCTCACTCACATACTCTCTCTCACACACACACTCAAATATACACGCTCAGACTCTCTCAAACACACACACACACACACACACACACTCGGTGAACCCCCCTCTTCTTACACAGTAGCTGGCCTGGTATTCCGTCACCCATTTCCCGTTGCGGCTCCGGCCGTCGGCGGCTTTCCTCCGCGGGGCGCCGCTGTCAGTTTCCATGAAGGAGAGAGTAAGTGAAATAAAGTGAAAGTGTCAGACAATAATGAAGATTACACGAGGAATGTACTTAAAGAACTGGTGAAGAATGTGTCCGTCTACCCAGAGTCGCTCTTCAAGTTGCTCATATCACAAGTTTCAGCACCTGAACAGAATCAAAGAAGATTCAACAACATGTCACTTAGTGCATGAAGTGATCGACTCCCTCACCGCTAGTATCTCCACCACCTCTGTCACACTCTCTCGCCCACTCCGACTCCCTCACCGCTAGTATCTCCACCACCTGTCACACACTCTCTCGCCCACTCTGTCACTCTCTCTGCTTCACCCTGACCCCCTCACTCTCTGTCTCTCCCACTCACTCTCCCACTCTCTCCACTTCACTCTCTGTCTCCTCCCAACACTTTTTCTCCCTTAAGCTCTCTCACTCTCTCTCTCTCACCCTAACTCTTTCTATCTCAAAGTCTCTCTCGCTCACTCGCTCACTCTCTTTATTTCAAAGTCTCTCACCCTCACTCTCTCACTCTCTGCCTCACCCGGACCCCCTCACTCTCTGTCTCTCCCACTCACTCTCTGTCTCCCCCCAACACTTTTTCTCCCTTAAGCTCTCTCACTCTCTCTCTCTCACCCTAACTCTTTCTATCTCAAAGTCTCTCTCGCTCACTCTCTTTATTTCAGTCTCTCACCCTCACTCTCTCACTCTCTCACTCTCTCGCTCTCATGTCGTTCTGTGAAATAGTTCTACATCCTCGATGGTTCAGTCTCTCCAGCGTTTGCGTTTTTCCTTCAGAGGTGTTGAACCTCTTTTAAACATTTTTATTCCGCCACATGAATCTGACAGTCTGTGGTTTTATACTTGTTACATCGTCTGACAACATCTTGAAGCTGTAGAGTCACTTCTACCTTCACTTAAACTTCTTCTGTGTGTTTGAGACAGCTGTCCTACCTGTAACAACCATACTTGGACTGACAGCCGCTCGGAGGTTAAGCGGCTGCTGGGGCCTGTAGGTTCCTTGGGTATGGGCCGGGCAGTATCCCCCAGCAGCCGAGCCGATCGGTGACCTCGTTATCACACCTACAGGTGAGTGAGAATTCAGAGAAAATGAGAAACCAGTCATGGACCCGTCCCGACAGAAAGCCGCCTCCATCTTCTGCGTTCTGCTGCTCGGAACCATCGGCTGTCCATGAACGTGAAGGACTGCGTCTCGGAGAGAACACCTTACCTTCTCCAGTGAACATGCAGAAGTCCTCGCGGGGCCGTGGGGGTGGGGCTAGTGTCCTGGCGGGGGGGGCTTTGAACGTGATGAGGATGGTAGGATCGGTGATGTCATCTTGAGACTCGAGGGAGGAGGAAACAGGCTGAAGGAAGGAGGGCAGAAGGAGGGAGGACGGTTGGTGGAAATGGTGACGAGAAGATATTTAAGAAGTGTCGCACAAAGTTGTGAACTTGTGTGAGTGTGTTGTTGTTGTTCACCTGTGCACACACACACACACCATCACTGCTGTTGGTTGCCTGAAGTTGATCCGCTGAGGCTTCATGATCAATCTGTCAAACACGGCGACACAGTATGAAGGTGTGAAAAGGGTTTGAGTGTTCTGATTCTAGGAGGAGCTTTAGTGGCGTACCTCAATGACGGTGTGGAGGGTTCCTTTAATCCATCCATCCTTAGGCTGCTTGATTAATGTGGGACTCCCCGTCTGGACTCCCTGCCGAGACACATTGAAGCCATGAGTGGTGACGAAGTTCGCTGATGTTGTCGGCATCACTCTGAAAGGTAAAGAGGTGGATTGTGAGTTTTTCTTTTCTTTCTTTTTAAACACCAAGCTCATTGGGCTGAACAGAGACACTGAAGTGGAAAGTGAACAAGACGAGAAGCTACAGAGTATCTGAGAGATAATCAGAGAGATTGTTTGAGTTGTCGGTAGATTTCGAGGCTGGCGTTAACTCAGACATTAATGGAGGAAGTTCTCTGCCAAATGACTTAATTACAAAACACAACTGGTTTTTAATCTGCCGTGTATTCATTTAAAAAAATAAATAGATGAAGTTCAGAGGGAAGGATGAAGTATTCAGCCTTGACGAGGGGTAATGTACTGTGCGCTCTAGTTGTCGTACTGTATAATGTTTGTAATAAAAAAAAGTAATTGTACTAAATAAATATTACTGACCTGTAATGAAAAGGTCCACAAATGTGGGAATATTTGGACAGAGTCAGAGACTTCTGTCAAAGATTACAACAAACCACGCTGCTTATTAAATTCATCTGCAAATGCTTTGATCTAAATACAACCTTTGATGTAAATGATTTGATCCCTTGATCTAAATGTAAGCTTTGATCTAAATGGTTTGATCTAAATGTTAACCCCTCCCACACTAGTGGCCCGTATTTGGGCTTCTAGATCCTTTTGCTATTATTTTACAGTGCACAATAGTATAGTTTGATAAAGCAATGGATATTTGATCTATTTCAAATAGATCCATCTAAAGGACAAAGTTAGTTTCCTGCAGCCAAAATCTCTCTGGGGTCAAAATCCTGTTTTGCTATCAAACAGGTCCAAATGGAGAGTTCTCCTGGTCCTAGTCCACAAAAGCTGTGTAGAACTGGAAAAAGCACTCAGATTGCAGAAACATCCGCCAAGGTCCAGAACCTACAACTGAACATCTCCTCAAAGGAATCAAAGGAAAGCAGAGGAACGAGGGAATCAGTAATTCCACAGAATGTCTGGCCAAATTGTGACGTCACAACATCAAACGGCTTATTGTTACTTTATTTTAAAAGCTATGAAACACGTAACGTCACCAAAATGTAACCATCTGTAACACACGTTAAAACTTTCATGTAAATCCCTCCTGTAGTTTTCCCATGATGCTGCTAACAGACAGACAGACAGACAGAATAACGGCCATGAAAAACTGACTTGCTGTCAGTGGGCGGCGACCAGCTCCAAAACGCCACGGAGGACAGGAAGTATGAATGGTATGTGGTTTAGCCCCACCAGAACCATCGACACACATGACTGACTTACTGCAAATACATAACAACCTTATCTTATCTAACATAGAATTTACCTGGAAAATGCTCTGACTCCTCCCTCTTTGTCATAGACTGTTGATGGTCCATGACCGTATTCCCCCAGAGGGTCCGGTCGGATGTTCTACCGGTCAATAGGGCACCGGTAGAACATTGGCCAGTTCAACCGAAGAGAGTTCTGTCCGTCTCCTCGGCAGACAATCTGACACATCTTCAGTGATAGTTGGACTCCACCAACGTTTCCTGGGGCCACGAACAAAACCCACCCGGAGGTCTCCCCAGTGAATCATGTGACCATGATGTGATTGGGACTGGTCACATGATGCTGTCACCTTGTGCTTTTATCATGTGTTCTATTCTATACGTTCTATATATCACTAGTGCGACCTCACAGGCACGACCCTAATGACCAACCAAATCCCCCCATGAAATCCCCCCTAACCCCCTTGTCCAATCAATCCCGTCTTTATAAAACAGCTTCCCCTCTTGAATCAAATATGATTAAGATAAAATCATACAGAGGATGATTGAAGTAAAGTATAATATATACAGTACAGATCTGCTTTAGTTCATTCACCAAACCAACGGTTGAGAAATTATGATGGGAAACATTTTAAAGATGAATCTCCCCCTAGTGGTGGAAATATGCAATTAACTCTTCCCAAAACGAATCCAGTTCTTCCTTGCACTGAGGCTTGTTTGGACATCAACCTTTGAAATGAAGTGATCCATGAAATAGTTTTTGAGTTTTTGATATAAAATGATATAATACTCAACTCACTGAAAATTAACTTTAATTGACTTAAAAAAATAAATGGAAGATTTGTTATATTATTATATTGTACTACTTAGATTTAGATGTATTTAATTTACCTGAGTACATTATTGATACTTCTACTTCTAAGTAGAGGTTTCAGCACCCAAGGCAGACATTAAAATGCGTCTCCCTTGGGTGCCTTAAACTTCTACTTCATCCTCTGGAACCACGGAAACGACCCTTGACCCCTCCTTCAGATGGTGAGTATTTTTCCGAAGTGGTAAATATTCAAGATGGATGAAAAGGCAGCACATGAACAATTACATAACATTTAACACAAAACACAACTGATCTTTAATCCGACGTGTGTTTATTTAAAAAAAATAAAAATAGATGAAGTTCAGAGTGAAGGATAAAGTATTCAACCTTGACGAGGGTCACGCTTCTGGAGCTTTGACCAGTCCCTCTAGGAGATACAGAAACATTTATGTTAGAACAAGGTAGGGGCGCACACACACACACACACACACACACACACACACACACACACACACACACACACACACACACACACACACACACACACACACACACACACACACATAAATACACACCCACACACACACACACACACACACACTAAACCCCACTTACACAGTAGCTAGCTTGGTATTCTGTCACCCATTTCCCGTTGGTGGGTCCGCTGTCAGCGGCCCTCCTCTGAGGGGCGCCGCTGGTTTGCATTTTATTGGTGTCAGTTTCCCTGACGGTGAAAAAAAAATTCACACAAATGTCAGAAAAATGATGCAGGAATATACATATAAATATATATACATATATATATATATATATATATATATATATATATATAAAAACAAGAAGAAGAACTGGTGAAGAATGTGTCTGTCTACCCGGTCATCTTCAAGTTGCTGATGTCACAGACGTCCGTTCCTGATCAGAATCAAAGAACATTCACTCACATATACACACATATACACACATATATACATATACACACATATATACACATATACACACATATATACATATACACACATATACATATATATATATATATATTTATACTAGTTATACAGTAACTAGCAGCTGACAAGTTTAGGTTATAAGTAAATATATTCATTCTGGTGCTGAGGGGGAGACGAGAAGGTCAACCTTCAGAATCTAGGAGCAGATGATGATGATTATTGTCTCAGTGTTTCCTGTTAGCGATCAGAGTCACAGACTTTACTGTTAGAAGCGTCTCTTGAAAGGCACCGTTTGAATTTCAGTGATTATTATTATTATTATAATAATAATTCATTAAATGTTCTTCTGGCTCCCATTCAGACCCATCATAAAGAAAAATACCCGTTTTGGTTCCATCTCTAGCATCTTCTGAAAAACATCTCACAGAACTGTTATTTAATCATTCATCAGACGTCATCGTGTCTCTTTGATCTTCGGCTGTCTGACCTTTTACAGCAACATTTGGGGCGAAGGTCGCGCGAAGGTTAAGTGGCTGGTTCCCCCGGTGTCTTCCTTGGGTGTGGGCGGGACAATATTCACCACCGGCTGAGGCGGAGGTCGGTGTCCAGGTAATCACGCCTGCGGGTGGAGGAAAGTTAGTTCTCTACTCAGCTGTAGGCTACCTGAGACAAATGAAACATTTCAGAGGTCAGAAGTTTAAACTTCTAGAAGTTCCCCTTTCTGTTTAAAAGAAAAGTTCTGTCATTAACCCCACCCCTCCTGAAGTTAAACCAGTCAGCTACCCCTCCCTCTCCTCGCTGTCAGTCAACGTGAAGGACTCCTTACCCTCTCCGGCAAACATGCAGTGCTCCTCACGGGGCTGCGGGGGAAGGGGCGGGGGCAGTGCCCTGGGGGGCGGAGCTTTAAACGTGATGAGGATGGAAGGATCAATGACGTCGCTTTGAGGCGCTGAGGAAGGACCAGGCTGAGAGAAAGGGGCGGAGGAGAGAGAGAGAGAGAGCTGGTTGGTGGGCCTGAGATGATGTGAGACCCTTTAATGCATAACATTCAAAACATATTTCATTTATTTATTTGATGTCAACACAAAAAATAGTTTTTCATTAATCATTCATATCCTGTTCAGTGTCGCAGTGGCTGATTTTATACTGTAAAAAAAATGTCATGATGAAAGCTTGTGTTTTCTATGAAGAATAAATAACGCCTCCTCCTCCGAGGCCACTTTGACCTGCGGCGTCCCCCAAGGCTCCTTCCTTGGCCCCTTACTGTTTAGCATATGCATGTTGCCACTGGGTCACATCATAAACAAGTTCTGTCACATTTCCCGATAACAGATAGTGACTGAAATTATGCTGGACCAAACACGTGTGTAGGACATTAACGGGTTTGGATCTTTAGCTCAAAGTTGTCAACGCGTGAGTGTTGTGGTGCTTCACCTGTGCACAAATACACGCAGTGTCACTGCTGACGGCCGCATGTTGATCCATCACAGGGGCGCCGTCGTGGTCAAACTATCAAAACAAACACAGTGTGACAGTGAGACAAACAAACCGGGTCGGATCAACACTGACCAACTCTTTGTGGACATTGGAGCCTCTAGTGGACGCACAGTGAAACTGCAGTTATCGTATGGATGTCAATCTTAGACGCATACCTCAATGCAGGTATGGAGGGTTCCTTTAATCCACCCGTCCTGATCCTTGTTCGTCACAGGAACTTTGGTGCCGGTATTCTTCTTGCCTCCACCTCGGCAGACGTTGCAGCTGTGAGTGGAGATAATGTTTGCAGATGGCATAATCCTCAGAGTCTGAAAGGAGGATGTGGATCACGACAAGTTTCACGACATTAACAGTAAAGAGGATGAATACGAGTGACGGCGGGATGATTGAAGGGGTTCTGGTCGCTCCGGCTTCAACCCAAGAACAATTACTATAGTGTAAAAGTACTGATGACTCTCAGGGGCTGATCCCTGAAAGCCCTCAAATCCCCTGATTTATACAGATCATTCCCTGCTTGAACCCTTCAAATTAAATGTGAGGTTATGTTCCAAGAACAGTATTTTTCATTAAAAAGTCAAATTTAAAAAAACAAGATAGACGACCTCGAATCGTTCGGAGCGAAATATTCATATTCTTCAAGTTTGGACTTTATCGGAACAACCGTTGTCCAATTAGGTACCGAAATCTTTTAGAGATAAATCTCCCCCTAGTGGCGAGATAATGCAACAGAACATTCCCATAATCAATCCAGTTCTTCCTCTCACCATGAAACACTTTTTTAATTATCGCGTTAACACGAACGATCTTCGGCGGTTGACGCAGCTGATGTGGCGGCGGCGATTACGACTCAAGAATATCCCCAACGTTTTGGAGATTTAATCAGCTCAAAAATTCAAGAGGCACAACTTCATATTATTATGAAATACACAGAAACTATAAAAGCTGTTTATAGTTATAACATTTTTTTTTTGTAATTTTACTAAAAAATAAATCCTGACCTTCTGTAAAAATGATCCACGGCGTTAGATTGTTCGGACAGAGGCGTTAGATTGTTCGGACAGAGGCGTTAGATTGTTCGGACAGAGGCGTTAGATTGTTCGGACAGAGGCGTTAGATTGTTCGGACAGAGGCGTTAGATCGTTCGGACAGAGGCGTTAGATTGTTCGGACAGAGGCGTTAGATCGTTCGGACAGAGGCGTCAGATTGTTCGGACAGAGGCGTTAGATTGTTCGGACAGAGGCGTTAGATCGTTCGGACAGAGGCGTTAGATTGTTCGGACAGAGTCAAGGACAGCTGTCAAACGTCCCATCGACGGTTTCCAAAATATTGTTTGGGAAATGCTTTGATTCAAAGGAAACCTTTGATCCTAAAAACAGTCACCTGATGACATCATTGCTGGTCACATGATCTGGTCACATGATGCGGTCACATGATACCGATGGTTGATCTCGGTATCATGACGCTGAAACCTCGTCCCGATTTTCTAAATGTCATAAATAAGTAATGTTACTAAAATATTTACTTACCTGTTACCAGGTGACGCTCAAAGGTGAAAATGTTGGACAGCGTCGGAGACTGCTGTCAAAGATCAGCGACACACACTCTCCTTATATTGCGTAGTCAATGCTTTGATCTTAATACGGCCCGCTTATGACATCATTGCTGGTCACGTGGTGCGGCCCAGCTCTTTGATAGGCAGAAATTAAAACAACCAGTGATGGCGGCAATCTTCATCAAACGCCACCCGACAGGAAACAAGCGAAGAAGACGAGCTAGCAGCGACGGTTATGGATGAGGAAACTCTGACTGTGGTCCATCTGATGACATGGTGCTGACCCGCATCGTTGTTCGGTGTATCAGCCGTTTCAAGTCAGGTTTTGGACCGGGGGTCCGATACCGAAAAACTAGGAAAGCGTCAGACGAGGCTCGACCCTTTGATGTCCTGCTCAGCTGTTTGTAATCGTACGACCTACGGCCGGTTCTAGACGTACTAACATCGTGTCATGGATGTAGTTTAAGTTCCTTTGTTGATTCGGGCCGATCAAACTACGAACTCTTCCAAGTAGGATGAAATGCTAACTGGCTACTGAGAGACGCTATCATGTCAGCGATCTCAAACACGTTCAGTGATGAGCAGGAATCGTACCTCGGGTCTGGAGAAGAGTTGGGGGGATACTGATCCCCCGAGAAAAGAAGCATCGGCTGAATCAGTCCTGTTGAAATGTAAAATAATGTGGCATTATTATACAGATGGGTTGAATTATCGTATGTAAACAATTCTTATTATTTCCTTTGGTTATAGTGAATATTCTGGATGAAAGATGGGGATTTCCTTTTTTGGTCATTTACAGAGATAAAAATTGTTGTCTTTTCCTCCGACAAGAAGGTGGTTTTGTTTTCATTCCTGTTATTTTGTCTGTTAGCAAGTTTACGGAAAACAAATCCTTTTTTTAAGATCTGCAGCATTTAAATTTTTTTTAAAACCTTAGTGACGTCACAATGTGGCGAGACTCTCTGTAGATACTGTGTCCACTATTCCTGCATTTGTTCCTTTCATTCCTATCATGTTCCTTTGGGGGCTCGGTGGGCTGAACAGAGATGCTGAAGTGGAAGGCGCAGGAGAGGAGTGGCTGAAGAGTAAGTTTTCCCTAAACCTCGGGTTCCGTCGTGTAACGTTCCTTCGATGTTTTACACTAGAACAGGAAATGAGGCCTGTCTGTTTAAGAGAGGCAGAAACGAAGGGGTTCAGACGTGAGTTTGGACCCTTGGAGGAGGTTTGGGCTCAATGAGTGTATTTTCCTTTTCTAGTTTAAATGTAGGACATAAATAAATGATCCGTCGTCTCATCCTGTCCATTCTCTCTCTCTCTCTCTCTCTCTCTCTCTCTCTCTCTCTCTGTTTTTGGAGGCAGAAAAAGTCATGGACTCACAAATCATCAATTTTCCGTTTTTATTTTGTTTTCCAAAGACGTAGTAGAACCTCCTGGAGTCGTGCCGTTTAAGGAACACAGTTACAAAGTATTTGTTGGTTGTTTCAATTCTTAAAAGGTGGTTGTTGGATCATTCAGCACTTTAATATTTATGAGAAAAACACGCCAATGTGCCTTTTTTTCTTTTCTTCTTTTTTCTCCTTTTTTAAAATCTGCTGCATTTTCATAAAAAGAAAAAGTTGAGGTTCAGAGTGAAGGACGTTCAGCCTTGACGAGGGTCTCGCGTGTGGAGCTTGGCCCAGTCCGTCTAAAGGAGATACAGGAACATTTATGTCAGTAGAACAATTAGAACACACAGACAGACGTACACACAGACACACACACACACACACACACACACACACACACACACACACACACACACACTCACACACACAGACAGACGTACACACACACACACACACACACACACACACACACACACACACACACACACACACACACACACACACACACACACACACACTAAACTCCCTCTCTTCTTACACAGTAGCTCGCCTGGTATTCTGTCACCCATTTCCCGTTGCTGGCGTCGGCGGTCTTCTGAGCGGCGCCGCTTTTAGTTTCCCTGAGGGAGAGAATCAACCACAAGTACAAACGTCAGAAGACGATGCAGGTTAAACCAGGAATAAACAGAAAGAAGCTGTGAAGAATGTGTCCTTCTACCCGGAGGTGGTCTTCAAGCTGGTCTTGTTGCTGATGTCAGACATTCCAGCGCCTGAGTAGAAAATAGGATCAAAGAACATTCAGTCAAAGATTACACTGGAGGTCGTTTCAGTTCCATCCTTTCATAATGTAAGAATCTATATTTTACAGCTAACAAGTTTATGTTTTCAGAAAATGATTCATTTGTGTTGATCTGGTGACATCGACGGGGGAAAATCTATTTAATAAAAATGTATAAATGAAGAAAACGCCTCATTATCTGGTGTCAACATGATCTTAAGTCAGCGGAGGGACACCTTATCTGGTGGTCCTGAGATCCACATCCCTCACGTCTCCATCCTTCCTCACATTAGCGCTGATGAAACAGGAAGTTTAGGTTCTACCTCATGAAAGCCGCTTTTATTCTATCGCTCGGTGATCGGGATCAGATCAGAAACCTGAATATTCTAGCCGGGCGTCGACTCTGTCAGACGGATACGTCTGATCCCGGTCTCTGACAGCTGTCCATCACTGCACTGACGCAGAGAGACGTAACAGAGATAGACGCAGGAGAGTCTTTCAGTGGAGAATCATCTCTAAAGTTGTGGTTTGGGTGAGTTAAGGGTCCAGTGGTTTGGACCAGCGGAAGGATCCTGTTGTCCCACATGATGAGGGAGAACGTAGAGAGGAGACGTTTACGTTGGTCCTACCTTGAACAGTTATATTTGGACTGAACGTGGCATAAAGATGAAGCGGTTGCTGCGTCCTGTATGTTCCTTGGTTGTGGGCGGGGCAATATTCACCCCCGGTTGAGCTGCAAGAGGGTGTCCACATGATAAAACCTGAGGGTGTAAGAAGGTGACAGTTGGTCTTCGCTCAGCTGATAAGAAACCAAAGGAGTTAAACACTGAAGGTAAAAGTTATTTCAAAAGTCCAAAGTTTCCGTCTTGATTTGCACAATTTAAAGGAAGAGTACGTAATTATCCTGAAGTAAAACCACTCATCAAAGCCCCCCCCACAGAAACAAGCTGACGCTCGTCTTTCTCCTTCTGCTGCTCCAAATACGAAAGACCCCTTACCCTCTCCAGCAAACCTGCAGTGCCCCCCACAGGGTTGTGGGGGATGTGACATGGAAGGAAGAGCTTTGAAGGTGATGAGGATGGTAGGATCGATGTTGTCAACTTGAGGCGCGAGGGAGGAAGATACAGGCTGGGGGGAGGAGAGCAGAAGGAGGGAGGAGGGTTGGTGGTGGGCGGATACAAGATGTCTGAGGTTGTGTGAGTGTGCGTTGTTGTGGGTCACCTGTGCACAGACACACACGTCGTCACTGCTGTCAAACACTTCAGGTTGATTCGACGCAGATGAGGCTTCATGATCGATCTGTCAAAACAGGTAACACAATGTGACAGCCTGTCAATCAAACCTGGTCCCGTCATCAACACACTCAGAAGAAACCAATGATTAAGAAAGTAAGAGGGGTGTTACTGAGTGACGGCGTCCGTAAACCGCATGGTTCTCTTCTTTAGCGTTATCGACGCCGTGGGAATTTCCGTTGATTTTGGTCATTTGTTCAAGGTTCAATCTTCCCAGAGTGGGGATGACTGCATTTGATGTTTGCAGTGACATTTACAATATTCATATGAACGACTGGGATATAATTATGGGAAACTACAGAATTTATTATCGGCGCCGCGGCGTCTGCATCCATCGCAGATCCTTCAAGACGATGTCAAACCTCATCAACCATGTCATGGATCGTTTTTAGATTTTATACTCGCCAGACCAAAGTGTGAGGAAGAACTGGATTTTGGGAAAGGTCAGGTTCATATTTCCAACTCTAGGGGGAGCTTTATCTCCAAAAGTCTTTGGGTGATTATTTATCAACTGTTGGTCCGATTCAGTCCAGACCTGGTGCTGAAGAGTCGACTCAAAGAGATCTAACTTAAATACATCATATTTAAGAAGTATATCTTACTTGTACTTGTCTAATATTTACTGTAATTGTTCATATTGTTCAATCGTCTTGTTTTATTCTGAGCTCAGAAAAACTATTTAACTGTATTTACATCCATTATTGAGTCTCTCTGGGATCTGATCCTACAACAGACTGATGAGGTCATGGAAATAGTTCCGTTGAGTCACGACGGTCTGTTGGAGATTATTGATGACTCACATTTATTGTGAGGAGTTCAATCAGGGGGATTGCTGGTACTACGCAGGGGATTGGGGGCTTCTGTGGGATGACAGCGTGGCTCTCGTTGTTTTCATCAAGGAGGAAGAAACGTTACGGTTTGAGGACCTGCCTCAGAACCGGGCCTGAGAGAACTTGGACGCGTACCTCGATGACTGTGTGGAGGGTTCCTTGGATCCATCCGTCCTGAGGCGGGTTGATTAGTGGAGAACCGGCTCCAGATGTTGTGCAGATGTTCTTGACGCCAGGCCGACGCACTTTGAAGTCATGACTGGCGACAAAGGCCTCTGATGGCATTATTCCCTGAAAGTGAAGAACGCAGACGGTGTCTGTGATGAAGGTCGGACATGTGAGGTAATAATGAGGAATAAGGGGTCCGACGTGACTGAATGCAGTTCAGAAAAGTACCGTATGTTGATTTTAACAGCAACTTTGTGTCTCAGGTAGCTGCAGACAGTGTTTCAAAAAAAAAAAAATCCACTTTTGAAATGACATTTATGGAAATATGTATAAATATTTACTTTCCCAGAAGAAAAAAATATGTAAATGTTGAATCTAATCTGATTTTTTAGAGAAATCTGATTGTAAAAATTCAATTTATATGTAAAATCATAATTTAAATGTCACATATAAACATTAAATCTAAATCTTAAAGTTAAATATAGACGTTAAATGTAAATCTAAATTCTTTAATCCAAGTATTACATCTAAATGTAAATGTTGCATTTAAATATTCAATCTAAATGTAAATGCTAGATATAAATGTTAAATGTAAATCTAAATATTCGATCTAAATGTAAATGCTAGATATAAATGTTAAATGTAAATGCTAGATATAAATGTTAAATGTAAGTCTGATTTTTAAATATAAATGTAAATACTAGATATAAATGTTAAATGTAAATGTAAATTTCATGACTTTAAAAACATGACGGCACCTTTTAATCGTTTGGAGCTAAATATGGAAAAAAGTTGTTTATGTTATTTTAGATCGTTCAACGCTACAATCGGTGGCCCGTATTCTAGTCAATGGAAAATACGTAAAGTGTGGGGAAAAATATCGTACAGTTTTTGACTTGTGTGTCAAAATCCCTCATCAGAAACAATCGGCAGGTTTTCTTCTTTTGGGACGTATTAAAATGAAAAAACTATTGATTATAATGTATGTTTGATCAATTTGTTGTTAAATTCCCTCAAACTAAAATCTAAACAATGTCCTACATTCTACTGGATGAAGAAGTAATTATAGTCAAGCAGTAATAGAAGTAATTCCACTGACCTGCAGTGAAATTATCCACAGACGGGATATTTCTTGGACAGCGTCTGAGACGGCTGTCGAAGTTTAACCATCAACAATGTTGGTTTTATTCCTTTTTTAAAAGCTTTGATCTCCGGGCGACCTTTGATCCAAACACAACAGAGGATGAACCTACTCTGAGCTCAAAATAGAAAAAGCATCATCGGTTGGAATTAAACCGTTACAAAATCCAAATATTAGTCAAAGTATAATTTAAAAAAAAATTATAGTATAGTTTAAAAAAAAGCCATAATTTAAATTCACGTGGTGCTTCAACAGCGACACCTACAGGGCAGTCTGCTTTTACTTTGAAACCACAGAACTATAAAACACACAGGTGATGAAGTGTAACAAGCAGATCAACCACAACACACTGACCTACTGCACTTCCGCTCTGCTCCTTCAAAATAAGAGCACTTAAAATAACCCGCACACCTGTTTGATAACAGGAAACATAAATTCATTGGTTGAATTTGCTGAGACCCAAACCATAAAAGGTGATTCATTGTGTTTATTAAGGTTACAGGTGAGGAGGATTTTCAATATTTGTGACATTAGATCATGAATATCTTGAATAAATGCTTTAACTTCTGACTTGTTGAAAAAGAAATCTCTCCAGCCGAGATCTTTGATGGGCAGATAGAAATGCCAAAAACGAGCCACAAATACCTCGTAGAAGCTCGAGGCAGTGAGATCCGCCTCATTGACGAGGAAGATCTCACTGTGGTCCACTTCACCCACTCATGAGACAAATTCATGGAAAACATTCTTAGGACATAGGACAAGAATAATTGCCGGACAGAAGGATATGTAGACAGACACCTACCATCATTCACGTTACTGTGATCCTTGGAGAGTCTTTATCCAGTCCAACCATCCTCCTCACAGTGTGTGGGGTCAGTTTACAGACACGTCCTCTTCCAGGTTGATGTCTAACATCTCCAGTCTCTTTAAACTTCTTCATTATTCATCTAACTGTTCAAACTGACCTTTGAACTGCTGAGAGATGTTCTTGTCTCCATTGTCAGATTTGTGCAGCTCTCCAACTTTTCTTTGCTCCTCATTGCTGTGTTCTCTGCTCTTCATCATGATGAAGAACCTCAGAGAGAATCAGGCCTGTGTCACCTCATATTTATACCCCAGTCAAACAGGAAGTACCTGTTCACCACTTCAGAGTTCCTGCTCACACAGGTGAAGATACAAATATAAAACAGGAGTGGAGATCTTCTTCAGTGACCTTTGACCTCAGGATTTACTGGAGGTGTCAATAATTGTTGCTCACTTGTTTCAGAGAAAAATATTTGTTTAATCTTAGGAATGTAATATTTTTTGACAGGACGTTACCTGACTTAGAGGTTGACAGCAGAGATCCCAACACTCCCTCTTTTCAAATAAAGGGGCATGACGCTGTATTGATGAATTTAGCCGTCATGTAAAGACGATGGAGGTTTCTCACAAATCCAGTGAACCCAGAGTAATCAGACTACTTCATACAGTTTATTTTTATCTCATAAAATTACAACTTTGTTCTGGTAAAATAAATCCTGGAGTTAAAATCATGATAGAATTATGACTTTATGAATTTTAACTCTATTTTCAAAAGATTTCACATCCATTCTCTTAAAAATCTTATTATTATTGCGACATTATCCTCCTATTATTTCTTCTTTATTCTCTTTAAATTATGACTTTATTCTTTTAATCTTTGATTTTCTTTGACAGAAAAACCAGGCGCCAAAAGTCCGTAGAGGAAAAAATGAAGTTCTGTTTTTTGATGAAGATGTCTTTTCTTAGATTTTTGATGAAGATGTCTTCTGTTAGATTTTTGATGAAGATGTCTGATGAGGGTCACTCGTAACACTGACTTAGTTTCTGTATTTTTTTATTCATTATAATGTGGAATGTAAACAAGGTTCAAAGGATCACAAGTCTTCTATGATGATGATGATGAAGATGTCACTGGACATACCCGAAAAAAGACAAGAACCGTTTCAACCCGAAAGTCAGTTTCCTTGTTGTTGCCATCAGTTCTACAAACGTTACAGGCGATGATGCTGATGATGGGATGAAGGCCTCCCTCTCTCTCTCACTCTCTCTCCCTCTCTCTCTCTCTCTCTGAGGGCTTGGGTCTCACTGGTTGCTGGTGAAGGTCTGTCGGTAGAAGACTTTAGCGTTGGCTGTGTAATCCAGCTTTATGGTGGCGCCGATGCTCCGGGCCCCCAGACCGGCACCGCCCAGCGCTGACGACTGCTGCGGAGCCATGAGGCTGTATCCACGGAAACGATTCTTCAGCTGGTCGGATGATGCCACTCGGGTCAAGACCTCAGTGAACCCTGACCAGGGACAGAAGAGAGAGGAAGACAGGAAACAGACATTTGCATCATTTTCTCCCCGCTCTAAAAAGTTTGGGACTAATTTTGTCTTTTCCTTCCAGAGTTACTGACCCGGTTTCAGAAGCTCCCAGCTCTTCCAGACGGAACCCTCACACAGGATGGGTAGGCCCAGCTCGCCGCTCAGCAGAGGCTGGAATCATCAGTACAATAAACTCCCAGAGCGTCAGAACCACATAGACCTCGGTGCGAGGAAGAACTGGAGTGATTTCGGGAAAGGTCTGTTGCATATTTCCGACACAAGGGGGCGCTTCATCTTCCCAACCGTTGGTCTGATTTAGTCCAAATTTGGTGAGAAAGAATCGACTGGAGGAGATTATTCTGGTTTCTATCAGAATTTATTCTAATAGTTGATATTTGAATCAGTAGGAGGAGATTTTTTCTGAAAAAGGCTGTTCAGGCATATCTTCATTCTTCATTTAAGGAGTTCAATCAGGGGGAATGCTTGTATAACACAGAGGATTGGAGGCTTTTCGGGGACAGACCCTTGTTGTCGGGTAGAACAGCGTAGGAAGAGTTTATACATAAAGTCGAGAAGCAGGAATATATTATATATTATATTATATTCCAGTTCTACTCCAGACTCACTTTAAAAACAAATAGAACTGAACTTTGTAGAAAGTGTGAAAATGTCCAACAAGGTTAACGATGTATTAAATATAATGAGTTTCTGAGATATCACTATTAGAGATATTTATCATAAAGTTAACGTCCTGTTGTTTGTCAAAGTTTGGGCATTTTAACTTTTATTCTAGTCAAAGAACAACATTTTTAAGTATTATAAGGTTATAATTAACTATTTGTTTGTTAACATTAAGTATGTAATATTATTAAATTGTCTTACTTTGAGGTTAGATTATGGTGAATAATGTGAATTAAAGATCATGGTTACAGACAATAAAGACGTTATTTGCATCTCATTTTAAAGGTTGTAGATTATTCCGGAGAGTCTTTGATCTCTGTTTTTTTTACGAGTGCATGTTTGATTGACGATCATAACAAATAAACAAGTTCAAGGGTTTGACGGATGTTTCAATCTTATCAATAATAGTTCTGACATTTTCCCACATCCTTCCGCCAATAATCCAGATGTTTTTACGGTGAAAAGTCCTTATGGGTGTTTGTTCCATTGGAGCCGGCTGAACCTTTGACCCCCAGCTCAGAGGGAACCTTTAGGACCGAGTCTAAGAACCGAACACTCTGAAACATGATTTAACAGCCGGACTCTAAACGCATGACGACTTGGTCAAAAATAAAACCACCGGCTGGACAAAAGTGCGGCTGAACAAATTTTGATGCTATATGCTAATGTAGCTATGCAGATGATGCACACACTTCCATAACCGTATGACCAGGCGTCTAGATCCACCACAAGCTCTGAGTAAGTTCACTAGACCAACCAACGCTAAGAAAGACCAGAATTCTCTTCAATTAAACAAAGACAAAGCTGAACGGTGAACAGTTAAAATGTATCTTTGAGCTCCAGTCGGGGAATTTAACCAAAATCCAAGACAGAAATGTGACGTTGTGAATGTTAAAGCGTACGTTACCTCCTGTGCTGCAGGTAAGACCGCCTCCACGTGTTTGGCCAGGACCCTCCCAGCCTGAGTGAAAACATGCCGGCAGAGATCGTCTCCTGCTTCGGCTCCTTCAACACATCCAAACACAAACGTCTCCGCTGACCTTCCATTACGACTAACAAATAACTAAAACACTTACAAACGTAATACATGAACACAAACGTTATCCCTGTACGGGTCCTAAAAAACTAAACAGCATCTCGTTTCTATCCCATAATTGTTAGGCAATCAGTTTCTGGAAGCAAAGAACCGAAGAAGCTTGTAAACCAACATTGTGGGAAGTCAAAACAAAATCTTAATCTTAATAACAACATTTAATAAATACATTAGCTTCGTATCTTATTCTTAAACGTGTCTTTGGTTCGTTTCATACAAAGTCCCTCTGGTGACGTTGAAGAAAAAGAAATCTCGTAGCCACGACTTAATAAGTCTTTATCACGAGATAATAAGTCGTTATCACGAGATAATAAGTCGTTATCACGAGATAGTAAGTCGTTATCACGAGATAATATGTTGTTATCACGAGATAATAAGTCGTTATCACAAGATAATAAGTCGTTATCACAAGATAGTAAGTCGTTATCACGAGATAATAAGTCGTTATCACGAGATAATAAGTCGTTATCACAAGATAATAAGTCGTTATCACAAGATAGTAAGTCGTTATCACGAGATAATAAGTCGTTATCACGAGATAATAAGTCGTTATCACAAGATAATATGTTGTTATCACGAGATAATAAGTCGTTATCACGAGATACTATGTTGTTATTACGAGATAATATGTCGTTATCACGAGATAATATGTCGTTATCACGAGATAATAAGTCGTTATCACGAGATAATCAAATATTTGTTAGGATGTTTTCAGAATGTTTCCATCAGGACATTTAAAGTTGCTCTAACAGAATCAGTGAGAGACGTAATAAAAGAACCTTCGGCCAAAGTCTTGCAGAAACCGGCAAAGTGAGACTTCTGGAAGTTCCTGTACAGGTGTGGCAGCATGCCCATCAGATCCGACACCTGAGAAGAAGTTGTCCTTTAGATTTCCTTCACAGGATGCAGCATCGTCACATTTACATTTAGATCTCTGCTTTTTGTTTATTTCCGAACAGAATGAACTTATTTCCTCCACGGTGAAGAAGTCTGACCTGGAAGTATTCCTCCATGGCTTGTCTGACATGTGTGATGTCATGAGGAGGCGGGACCAGTTTGTCTCTGGCATCAAATACCATCTTCACTGCCAGATGAGCGATCCAGAACGCTGAGAGATACGAAGACTTGGTGAGAGTTTGGTTGGGTCAGTGACGTTATCAATCATTCATACACGTATTTCTACCTGATCCTTCATCACCCATCATGTGACCCCAGCCGCCACAGCCCACCTGTGAGCCGTCAGGATTGACCAACTTACAGTTAGAGCCGGTGCCTGATATCAGAACTACGCCTCCTATGAAAAGAGAACGTACCTGCTAGTATTAAACGATAATAACACAATAATAACATGATAGCATGATAATAACATGATAATAACATGATAATAACACAATGAAAACATGATGATAGCATGACAGCAGGATAATAACATGGTAGCATGATAACAACATGTTATTAACATGTTATTAACATGTTAACACGATAACATGATCATAAAATGATAATAAATTGACAGCATAATAATAACATGACAGCCTGATAATAGCATGATAATAGCATGATAATAACACGATAATAACACGATAATAACATGTTCACAACACGTTAATAACATGTTCATAACATGATCGCATGATAATAGCATGATAATAACATGATAATAACACGATAATAACTCATTCCGTCATGAAGCTTTGAAAGACACTCATTACATGATAAGACACCTCAGAGGCTAAAGGTTTTATACTTTCATACATGATATCCAATATGTCTGTACCAAAGTATATTTCAAGACGGTACTAGAACACAAGTTATTGAAAAAACAATAAATTAATCTATTTATATCCTATTAAAATGTATGACGTGTACGAGCCCTAAGATCATTTATTACACTTTATGCAAATGAATTACGTGAAACAAATGAAAATAAGACGAAGTTTAAATGAAGTAAATATGCTGTTAATGTCTTTTTAAACGTCCCCAGTCTTTAGTCTGACTTATCTTTGACAAGAGCGAAATGAAAAAGAAGATCGGGGTCTAGTTACCACGATCGCTGGCTGTTGCCATGGCGCCGATGGCGTCAGTGGTGATGAAGTAGTGCTGGCTGAGAGACGGGAACCGTTCCTTCATCTGGACTATCAGGTTGTCGATGGCGTCCTTCTGCTCCCCTCCACTCAGAGACATTCCCTGTTCACACGGAAACACGTGGTTGATCTTCATCGGATACTTCCTGAAGAAGTCAACAAAGGTGGGTAAACGTTAACCAAGACTCTGACTGACCAATGAGCTCAGCGGCGTGTTTGGATCCAGCCCTGCCTCCATCTTAGCTCGTTGGACCATTTCGTTTATGACTTCCATGCATTTGTCCACCCCGACCAGCTGAGGACACACACAGACACGGACGGACAGAACCTGACTGGCATCAGTCATCCTACATTAAGGACATTGAGTTGGATTATGATAAGAATTCATCTCCAACACAGATTCCTGAGAAAGTTGTGACACTGCAAAATCTTAATATCGATTTATATAATTCTAAATATCTTAATTGTTGCTCATCTACATCATTGATGTTTATCGATTCTGGAATTTTATGGCAGAAACGAGTCTTAAAAAAGTTGGGGAAAGGTGCAACAAAAGACTGTTTTCATTTTTCCCATCACTGCCATCCTCTGTTTGGCTCCGCCCCCTCTCACCTGCACACTCCCTCCGTTACCTGGATCTTACCCAGTGGTTGGAGCACGGACCCTCCGTCTCTGCCAGGATTTCTCCATCAGCTGCCACCAACAGGGCTTTGGAGTGGGTTCCTCCACTGGAGAACAGGAAACAGAAACACAATCATGCATGCGGGAAACACCGTCTTATTTTGATGTGCAAAAATAATTTTTAGAATAATGGTAACGATAACAGGGATATTAAAAAAGTCTAATTAGATACATTTTCTGACAAATTAAATAAAGCATGTGAAGACTGACTGAACAGAATTATTCAACCCCCCAAAGAAGTCTCAATAATGTCAAAACGTTTTCTCTCTCTACGAAAATGTCGAGGTAAACTAATTAAAATGGACTATTTTCCCAGAAATACATATTTTTAGATGCTTAACCGAATGATTCTTCATTTTATGATGAATTTAAAGTATCTGAGATATTCAATTAATGAAAGTTAATAAATCATTTTCAATATCATCATATTTTATGAGCCATATAAAAACAACGCAAATAAAACAGAAGCGTACTGGAAAAAATGGAAGCCATGACTTGAATCTGATCTCGGTTCTGTTTTATTGGAGAGTTTGGACGGATTTATCTCCTGAAAAGAGGAAGTGTAATTATAAAAAAAAAAGTCATTTAGATCGAAAGAGGAAATATAAGCAGGATGTCGTCAACAAGCTGTAGGAATGTGAAACTTAAGATTCTTTTTTTTTAATTCAATACTGTTTTACAGTTTATTGATGGGAAGGTTATATTTAACAAACACTTTGTCCAACTTTGACCTTTGACCTGTAGATTCTGCCTGTGTGTCCCACATAAACAAACCTGTCAATTAATAATAATAATAATAATCATAATAATAATAATAATAAACTGAAAACGTCTTAGTTTGTAAAAAAAAAGTTTAGTTTGTCGAGATATGGTCACACTTATTATATTTGACAAAAAAATAATTTTTCCGCATTTGTGAAGTTATTCTTTAAATTCTTCCCTTTGTTAAAGATCTGTAATGTCCCATTTGGGTTTTTATGGTCATTTCTTTTCCTAGTTTGAAAATCACCTAAAGGTTTTTATTGTTAACTTAAGAACAGATAGTTTTTTTTATTATATTTGCATATCCTCAACTTTTATCAAAGACTTTGCAGTTTGGCTTTTAAAAGATGAAAATTGCATTATATTAACCCTTAATGTTTGGGAATAAATAAAATCTATTTTCTAATGTTACCAGGCAACAAAAACTCAATTCTGGATTTTCTTTTTTTTAAAGTATATCTTTTATTTCATTTTCAGTTGGGTATCTCCTGAGTTCCATTGACCAGTGGGGGTTTAAATTTCATGATTTTTTAAACTTTATGTAATAGTTTGTGTGTGACTTTTACACATTTTATGGATAATTAATATTCAATTGAACTTTCTTTCATGTTTTACATCCAAAGTTTATTTTTCAAAAGTAGAAGGAAAAGTGCCTGAACAGTAGTTCTTCACATCTTCGACTAAACAACAAGCTACTAACATTTATGACTCCCTCCTCTTCCTCGGGTTCTTCTGCTAACATCTCCCTGAGGAACTCCTCCAGCAGCATCCTACCAGCCCTGGAAGCAGAGGAAACCGCTGGGAGCAAAGTCTCACTGCTGCTGTTACTGTCCTCACACTGCTCCTCTGTCTACCCTCATCTTCCTCATCTTCCTCTGAATCTGCTGAACCATCGCGTCGCAAAACTACAGACAGACTCCACCTCTCTCTGTCTCAAACGGTAGAAGAAGTACTTAGAGAAACATGGAGTATGTACAACGCTGAACGAATCAATGACACACATTCAGGAGGAAATGAAGAGAAATTAATATTTCAGCTCTTTATTTTATAAATGATCTGTAGAATACAGACCTCCAAACATAAACGTCCCTGTTTTATCCCCTTATCTGGATAACAAACAGAACAACGATACAAACATGAAAGTTCTGAATACATACACACACACACACACACACACACACACGCAAATACATATACACACACACACACGTACATAAATACACACACTCACACATACAGTACACACATGAGGGTAGATAGGAAGGTAGGTAGGAAAGTAGGAAGGTAGGTAGGAAAGTAGGTAGGTAGGTAGGTAGGAGGGTTAGGGTAGGTGGGAAGGAAGTTGGATAGGTAGGTAGGAAGGAAGATAGGAAGGAAAGAGGTAAGGAAGGAAGGATGGAAGGAAGGAAGAAAGGAAGGAAGGAAAGTAGGTAGGAGGGTAGATAGGAAGGTAGAAAGGAAAGTAGGTAGGAGGGTAGATAGGAAGGTAGAAAGGAAAGTAGGTAGGAGGGTAGATAGGAAGGTAGAAAGGAAAGTAGGTAGGAGGGTAGATAGGAAGGTAGAAAGGAAAGTAGGTAGGAGGGTAGATAGGAAGGTAGAAAGGAAAGTAGGTAGGAGGGTAGATAGGAAGGTAGAAAGGAAAGTAGGTAGGAGGGTAGATAGGAAGGTAGAAAGGAAAGTAGGTAGGAGGGTAGATAGGATGATAGTTAGGTAGGAGGGTTAGGGTAGGTGGGAAGGTAGGTAAGTAGCTAGGAAGGAAGTTGGATAGGTAGGTAGGAAGGAAGGATGAAAAGAGGGAAGGAAGGTAGGAAGGATGGAAGGAAGAAAGGGAAGAAGGTAAGTAGGTAGGTAAGAAGATAGGAAAGTACATAGTTTATCCCGAGGGAAATACAAGCGTCCAGATGATTATTTCTCAACAAGAACATGTGAAATCCTCCTCAAAAAGTTTATTTTTTTATAACAATCCCTGATCCTAAATATAATAAACATTAAAAAATCTTTCTCCAAGTAGGCTGTCAAATGAAATATAAAATTAATTTCAAATGAAATATACCATCATGTTTTTGGCCGCTGGCATGAAGTCACATGACCTGAATACTTAACCACCTCTCTTTAAGTCTTTCTCATCATATTAAGTACAGACACTGATTAGACTTCCTACAGTCTGTGAAATGACTGTTTCCTCCTGCATATAGAAACGATTTTAGGTCAAACAAAACTGAGTTGTTTCATATTAAAGTCTTCTTCATCTGTGGTCAAAGGTGACGCAGTGACACAGCAGGAAGTCCATCCGACCGAAACGCTTTCAGTTTGAACTAATGTGCCCTAATTCCACTTTACTGACCGCAAATATATTAAACAACAGGTGTACCGTATATACTTTGTTTTAGTTTTCATTTAAAAAGGGCCCACTGCATAAGTTATGTTATATATTTCCAATCATCTCACCCTTCTACTCCGCCGAACACCGAAGCCATGTCACTTCCTGTTTTGGTTCGCTTGATCAAATATCGCGAGAGTGGGAGTTGGGTTTTAATGTGTAATGCTGACTGAGTACCAGAAGATGGCGGTAGTGTTGAGCAAAAAATTGACCGTTTAGACATTCTACAGTGATGATGTTTTATTAGAAACACAGTGGATGAAGACTGTGAGCCAGCAGGTGGAATCTGCAGCACATTATTCTACTTATATATCGACACTGTAAAAATAAACTGCATTAATTACAGTTAAACCACAGCAGTGGCGGTTGCTGAAGTTTCCCTGTAAAAAATATGGAGAAAATGTAAAATACGTAAAGTCCCAATAAAATACTTTGACATTAAATCAGTATATCAATTAACTGGATGCAAAGAATTATCTTAAAGAAATAAAACAGTATATTACTTTATTTTAGTGGCAAGAAAATGTAAAAAAGACTGAATTTTACAGTAACTTTGTAAGAACGAATGGAAAAATACTATGTCACAACCAAATCAATACTGTAAAAGTGTTATTCGGCTTAGACTGGTATATACATTTAAATTTACTATACAAAAGAAACTTTAGTCATTTAAAATGGGCATATCATTATTTTTTAGAGTAACAAGATGCTAAAAATATGGTAAATATTAGTGAAAAATGTCAAATTTTACGTAAAAGAAAGACATAGTTTACTGTAATCTGGTTATTGTCCTGTCCTGGTTAATAATAAACAGGTTGACACGTTTATTTTTTTCATGCTAATTCACTTCACTTTTCTTTTTTTTTAAATTGTGTTTCACTTTTATACGTTTTTTTTTATTGTATTTAAATGTTTACAGTGTATCTGTCTACCTTTCTATCCATCTGGTAATTTGATGGAGCGACTGTATGTAAGTATGAAGGAGGGTTCTGCAGAACATCATTTTATTTTCGAGGTCCAGTTTGTGTGTCTGCTCACACGAGCTGCTTTTAAAGAAGTTCCATTCTTCTGCTGATCCACATTCCTCCAGAATCTCTGCAGGTTAACCAGCAGCTCACAGAAGTTAATATTTGTTTGCACGTTGTACCAGTTCTTCATCGTGTTCTGCTGTGTTGTTCTTATTTAATCTGCAAAAACCACCATCGTGTTTTGTCCCTGCGCAGTTTAATCCTGAGTCTGTTCGAACGTTTTTATAACTAATAGAGAAGTTACACAAGAGTGAAGAGGTGGGAGGAGAGGAAGAAGAGCGGTCAACACGCTGCTCACTCCAGCAGCGGGAGTCAAGTTCACACCACAGAGTGACAACCGTACCGGATGTCAGCGCGCTCACGTTTCAGAATAAAAACACAGGATGGGGAATTGGGCTCAAAATATTGTGAATCCCTGAAACGTGTAAAAATTTATATAAAATGATTAGATGAGGTCACCAATTAATATAATAATAATCATGAATTATACAAGTACAAATACATAGTACAAAAGTTAGAAATATTATGGGATAATTATTGCAGCTACATCTTTCTAGTGCGATAACTCAAAAACTCTTTCATGTATCATTTGGAAATTCTCTACCTGAATTGACCGTAGCATGAAGAAGATTTTAATTGATTTGGGGAACGGTTGGTTTTATATTTCCACAACTAGGTGGAGTTTAATCTTCAAAAGTTTTCAAGCCAGATTTTGTCCAAATTTCTCATTTAGTCTGACGTGTTCCATAAAGGGAACTTCCTGTTTAATGCAAGGGATTGGGGTCTTTTCAGGGATATACCCTTTGCTGTTGGGAATGACAGCGTAGGGCTAGTTCATGTGTCTGCTGTTGTTTGTGTTGAATTAAATTCAGTAAAACCATGTATTTCTTTAAAACTTGACCTTATAGGTTTATAATGTGTTTCTCATATGTACGATGTATCAAGAAGATCTGAAATGTCGCTGACTTGTATGCCAAGGGTTTATTAGCAGAAAAAAAACAACCTAACCCGAACCCTAGACTTAAATATTCCTGAAAATGTCCTTTTATCTGGAGCCTCGCTAGAAGATGCTTTTATTTTGAAAGCCCTAGGCGGAACCTCCGTGTTATCTATTATACTTACCTTTCTACTGGTCCAGCCCAGCAGGAGGAGTGAGAGACGACAGTCAGGCGACTCATCGACAACTCTCGGACATTTATTGAACTTTTGTGGGACCAGCGCGCGACTATCTTGACCGATTTATTTACACAATGCCAGAGCTGAGCGCGCGCCTCACCATGATTGCCTTCTGACGGCTGCGGAGCCGAAGTGAGAAGTTCAGGGGAAAAATAGACCCCTAATAATTGATTTTCCTGCGTCCAGTTCAAGTCACATCTCGTGTTTGTGGAGGAAGGGTGTCCCGGAGGAGTTTTGGGGGGCATGGATACC
>JBBDHG010000238.1:407500-457500 GCA_037951165.1 Lophius americanus
CACATGACAGGAAAACGAGATGTAACCTGAACTCATCCTGTCACAACGTTTTGGTCCTGAGGCATTTTGATAAGAGTCAGAAGTGTGTTGATTTGAGGACTGGATCAGAACATCTCTAGAACTGCAGGTCTTTCTGGGTAATTCCTGGGCGACTGATGACCTGGCTACATGGTCACTGAGGAACGTCAGGAGCAAAGCCCTTAATGTCCAATTCCAAAGAACAAATGGTTCAAAACAGGTGATGCTGGTTCTGACTGAACGGCGTGAGAACACGCAGCGTAGTGAGGATCCGTTTTAGAGTGTTGTGGAGTGTGATATAACCATAAAAGCCATATGCAAATCCTCTCAGGCAGTGTGAGGAAGTGTCTCTGCGTCGCCCACAACATGTTTTTGCATAATTTCCACTAAATGTGGCACTGAGTTCTACAAGTCTGTTACCGCATATGGACATGATGATTCTCGCGTGTGTGTGTGTGTGTGTGTGTGTGAGGGTATATGTGTGTTTGTATGTGTGTGTGTGTGTGTGTGTGTGCGTGTGCACGCAGCAACAGATGGTCCAGGATGCACCACCATGGGAAATCATGAAACATCACAAACAGGCTCGTCCACATTTGCATACATACGCTGAGACACAGCTGGATGCAGACGGAGGAAGCACAGGGAATTGTGGGTAATATTAGTCCCACACATTTCCTGTCCTTTCTGGCAGTGAACAGAAATGAGTTGTGTTCACATGTGCGTTAGGAAAAACTGCTCTGACTGCGAGGTTCTAACATGGGGCTGATTCTCTTTTTGTCATTGCTGTAATTGGAGCATTGAATCAGTTTAAATGTTGAAGCAGGAGTCAAATATCTGCACAGCAGAGGTCATGTGACCTCAGTTATATCAGGCCCTCACGCAGACACACGCACCTTCAGTGACTCGTGTGTTCACGCCGTGGTTATGATGTACTTCACGTAAGTATCACCATCATATATCATCGTGCTTTTATTTTGAAAAGAGAGCCATATATTAAATGACATTTTTAATGATTGTTATTATTCAGGGACTATATCCCCGAAATTATTTCAAGGACCATTTTCAGATTTTATGGCCACATAGACCTGGCTTGTTGTTGTTGTTGTTGTTGTTGTTGTTACAGAACACAGTTTTTCCTAAATAACTTCCCAACCAATTTTATTTTCGACGTGAGACTCATGGAGGTCCGCAAAAAAACAAAACAAACAAAAAACAGCCAATAGAAATAAGAGGATTAATCTTAACTTTCTACATTTCATATCCCATTTCTTTAAATTATATCCCGAAGCCGTTATAATGAAAACTTCAGAGCGGTTTCAGGTCCATACGAGCACCAAAGCGTGGCGGTCATGAAGAGAGATCAGAATGCGGGTCGGGTGAATTGACCCGCTGACCCGTGTGCACAGAATCGTGTGTTTGGAGAGGAGAAGAGCTTCTTCCTGAGGATCAGTGGGTTGAAGAAGCATTAAATGAACGCTGACACCTTTAAAAGCCTGAGCTGACATTTAAGACCTCACACATAATAGACCGTCTTAATCTGGACTTTGTAAGACCTGGCAGGAAACCTGTATATTAAGAAAAGCTCCGCCCTATGGAACACTAAAACATTTACTATTAAACCCGTCTGACTCAGAACTCTGTGTTAAACTCTATAAAGTTAAAACTCCCTCTGTTTTCTGATTCCACCACAGATGAAACGTAGAATATTAACGTTGGCGTATTTGTTCCAGGGGTTCTTGTTAAAACAATAGACGGGTCTCACATTCTGCTTCTGTCTCACATTCTGCTTTTTTCTGGCTCGGAGCGGTTCTGTTCTGTTTACTCTGTTCCTAAACAAGCGACAAGGTGTTCTCCAGAGGGAGCCGGTCCGGACCGAACTTTTTATGTAATTATCCTTCAGAGACCCGGCAAATTCCTGCGTGAGCAGATCAGTGCAAGAAAGAAACTGCCCTTTAACAGGCAGAAACCTCCAGCAGGACCACAGCTCCGGGTTTATAAAAGGACTGAAGTAGAACTAGTATCTTCATTCTTCTATTTCCACAGGTTGGCGTTTGATACGACGGCGTTTGTGACTCCTATATTATCTTTATATATATGTATAACATTTATTCATTCTTCTTTTTTAAACGATGGGAGTAGCAGCTGGTTCTGCACGCGCTCGTTGTTAAACCTTTAATGTCTTCATGGTTCAAGGAAATCATTTTTACTCAAGTGGAAACATTTCTTTGAGGCAGTTATTAATAGAATATCTGAGTTTACCATAAAACAACAAAGTGTTTGATCATTATGTTTTTAAACAGTAAACACACACACACACAGAGACACACATACAAACACACACACACACACACACAGACACACATACAAACAGACACACATACAAACACACAGACACACACACAGTCGCACACACACACACACACACACACACACACACACACACACACACACACACACACAGGGACGTAGCATGAACTGTCCTAACTCTCGTTTTCCTAACACTTCGTCGCTGTTTTGAACCTCACACGGCGTCCATCATCACGCCGTGGTGGCGCCCGTCATCACGCCGTGGTGGCGTCCGTCATGACGCCGTGGTTGCGTCCGTCATCACGCCGCGGTGGCGTTCGTCATCACGCCGCGGTGGCGTCTCTCATCACACCTCAGACTCTCTGAGCTTCTATCGGTCACAGGTCTGGTGTTTTGTGTTGTTGGTTTCGTTTCATCTCGCTCTCAGTCCCTCGGGAGGAAGAGCTCATTGTTTGCTGCTGCTTCCTCATCATCTGTCCTCGCTGACAGATGATGCGGCCCTGACCTACTTTGCAGCTCGTTAGGAATCTAACGATTGGTCGAGTTTCTCATCACCCTCAAGCATCGAATAGACATTTAAGAAAAAACAATCACGGCTTAAAATCTGGAGCTTGAAATAGGAGAAGTCTGGATTTGAAATCCATAATTTCACCTTCTTATAAGCGAAACCTTCCGGGTCACGGCGATCATTCAGACCCGCCGTCTGTTAAAGGTCTTAGGTAGATATCAGCTGTTTAAAATAACGATCAAATAGGATCATCATCATCATCATCATCATCATAAAATCACACGTTTGAATGTATGCCTCCAGTTAATGAATGATAAAATGAATTTCATCTCCTGCCTCCTTCCTTCTCTCATGCAGCAGCCAGAAAGTAAAACTAACTAAAACTGAGCCTGAATCTCCCATCAGTAAAAGTAGGCAAACAGATCTGACCTGCTGACTGAGTTTGACCTCTGACCTCTCATGAGACTTTGGCGCTGTTACTTTTTCTTGTGCTATAGAATAATAATAATAATATTCTGTTTGTCGAAACATAAAACTGTTTCTTGTTTTTTCCAACTTACTTCTCATCCTGAACTTTTCCTTATTTTCCGTTGGTCAGAAGTGGAAGAAGCACTGGTTCGTCCTTTACCCCGCCAGCCAGAATGGCATCGCTCGCCTGGAGTTCTTCGACACGCCCTCGGGCGGAGGAGGTGGAGGAGGCGGAGGCTTGGGGAGCGGGTCCAACGAGAAAACCAAGAAGCTTGACAAGAAGATCATCCGTTTGTCCGAGTGCATCTCCATCCTGCCCGCGCTGACGGAGAACTGTCCCAAAGACAACATGGCGGCCTTCTGTGTGGAGACCAACGACAAAACGTATTGTTTTGCTTCAGAGAAGGACGCCGCCATGGACTGGATGGACACCATGTGCGACATCGCATTTCAGGTACCTTTGTACCTTCCACCTAGTGTGAGTAGCTAGTTTCTCCGATGCCCAACTTTTGTTCTCTTTTAAAAATACTCTCTTCCCCACGATATTTGAAACAGAAAAAATGGCGGCTTTTACGCCTGAAAGTCAGAACGGTCTAAAACACGCTTCGGTCTTCTTAGGTTGTTTGCGTTTGATCAGTTCTGGTTTCACATTGCAGTTTTACCGTCGTCTTCTGCGTCTGCCGTCTGGTGACGCTCTCGGAGCCACGACTTAGTAACTCATGGGAAAGAGTTACTAAGTCGTGGCTCTTAATAATCTTAATAATCTCGCGATAGAAATATCTGGTGGACTCGTGGAATAATAAATAATACATTACATGTAGGCCGGTTCTTTTTCTCTTTCTATTCTCTCTCTCTTTCTGTCCTTCGGTTCTTCTTCACATAACTTGACGATACAAATAAACCAATAAGCCAACTCTTCAATATTTGGAAAAACATACCGTGAAAAGTTATTGGACGTCTTTGGTATCCGTCTGTCGGCAGGGAGGCAGCGGCGGCAGCAACAGTACGCCGGCCGTCTCTAATGGAGGACCTCCAGACCTGCAGATGTCTGACAACCTCATCTACTACTCCAGAGAGGAGGGTGAGAACACACAACAGTCTGTTGCTAGTTTCTACAAAGTACCGCAGAACAGACGATCATCTGGAATCGGGAGCTTTCAACTCAACCCTTTTGTCTTTTGGCTGCAGCGAACGAGTTCTGGGTGAGCGTTCAGCGCACCGAGGCGTCACAGCGCTGCGGGCTGACGGGAAGCTACTGGCTGAAAGCGGAGAAGGAGGTCTTGATCTTGAAGGAGCCAATAACCAAGAAGAACGTCTTGGTGTGGCACTACAAGCTGCTGAGGAGATACGGCAGAGACCGGGTGGGTTCTAGTCCTCATGAGGAAATGTTCAATTCTAATCACGGATTAGATTTAGGCCCAAACTCTGAGAAGGTCAGGAGGAGCTGATGGAGAAGAATAGAGAAGGTCAGGAGGAGCTGATGGAGAAGAATAGAGAAGGTCAGGAGGAGCTGATGGAGAAGAATAGAGAAGGTCAGGAGGAGCTGATGGAGAAGAATAGAGAAGGTCAGGAGGAGCTGATGGAGAAGAATAGAGAAGGTCAGGAGGAGCTGATGGAGAAGAATAGAGGAGGTCAGGAGGAGCTGATGGAGAAGAATAGAGAAGGTCAGGAGGAGCTGATGGAGAAGAATAGAGAAGGTCAGAAGGAGCTGATGGAGAAGAATAGAGAAGGTCAGGAGGAGCTGATGGAGAAGAATAGAGAAGGTCAGAAGGAGCTGATGGAGAGTTCAGAGTAACGGGGAGTGTGTAGAAGAGGTGAAGAAGCAAGTGAAGTCAGAGTGGAGAAGAGTGTGTGGAGTTATCTGTGACAGAAGAGGAGCAGAAGGAGTGAAGGAAAAGGTTTCCAAGATGGAGGTGAGATCAGTTCTGCTGGATGGTTAAGAGACGGTGGTTCTGAGCAGAAGACAGGAGGCAGAGCTGAAGATGTTCAGATGTTCTCTGGGAGTGAGGAGAATCAGATGGAGGAACAGATGGTCCGCTGAGGAGACCCCGAAAAGGAACAGCCCAAAAAAGAAGTAGATGACTAGAAACAAACACAGTCCAACATTTTGTCTTCTCTTTCTGTAGGTGATGTTTTCCTTCGAGGCAGGCCGGCGCTGTGACTCTGGTCCCGGTAACTTCACTTTTGAGACCAAGCAAGGAAATGAGATCTTCTCACTTGTGGACCAGGCCATCAAGTCCCAGAAGGTTTTGGCCGAGGAGCGCCACCTCAGCTTCCCCATCAGCTTTGGCCCCGACTGCCCTTCATCACTGCAGCACACACGCAACGCCGCTCCGAGTACGACGCCGGCAACCGGAGACAGCAGCAGCTGCAGCAGCTGGGAGGCAGACGGCGATTCAGGCGGCAGCAAACCAGGCTCAGCTGACGGCGTGCTCGGGAAGAGAGATGGTGGAGAAGGAGGAGGGAGAGGCCAAGGGTTAGCAGGAGGACACAAAGGGAGGATTTTGCCAGAACCCCCGGCCATTTTGGGAGGAGGAACCCCTCCAAGATCTCCCAAGGGTCAGGTGGCACCAAAAGGTGTCCCCGGGGCTGATGAACACGCATGTTTTTACTCAGAGCCAGTAGACTCAGTCCGCCTGCCTCTGCCGGTCTCAGGCCGCCTCTACTCCGACCCAGTGGACAGCGTCAAGGCTCAAAGCCAAACTACCACCCGGCCAGTGCCCTCCCCACGCGTCCGCCCAGTAGGAGATGGGGCTTCGGTAGGCGGCATCCAAGGGGATCATCACCATGATGTTAGCAACCACAGGAAGCAACCAGACCTGTACTCACATGTGTATCACCGGATGTGCCCTGAGACCAAGCAGAAGACGAATGTGCCGAGTCTAAGCGAGGCTGCAGGTGGAGGACGAGGAAGAGGGGTAAACTGTAGCATTCGACCCCCAGGAGGTCAAGCAGAGGGAGCTTCATCACCTCCTGCTCCTTTCCTGGAACACATATACGATGAACCGGAGGGCTTTGCCAAAGTGGGTTCTGGTACGCCAGATAGTTTAGAGATGAGTATTTACGACGACCACTGCTCGGAGCCCCAGGTTCAGAAGAGACAGATAGGGGCGGCAGCTCTGTCAGGACAGGACAGGTCTTACAGCGTCCCCCCACTCAGACTCTCTCCTCAGCAGCTGGCCCAGAACCGTGGCAAACAGCAATCTCCACGTCCGAGGAGGCCTAAACCTGTCACCGCTCCCAAACCGGCCAGGAGCGCCGCTATTTGGAAGGAGCCTTTGTCTCCGCCTTTGCCTCCGCCATCTGGGAAACAAAGAGGTCAAGGCAGTAACTCGAACAATAACAACAATGTTTGGGGTGGAGGGGTGGTGTACAGCAAAGTGTATAAACAGAAACCTCCATCTGCTGATACATGGTGCGGTCAGCACCAGCAGGTGCCCCTCAGATCCCCCGACATTATTTATGACAACCTGGGGGACATTTGACAATCTTCAGTTTTTTCTACGTGGACAAAAATATCAGACTGAAGGGAAAATCAATGTTTGTATTCTTGCAGTTTTTGTAAGGACGAACCACCAGAACGGTGGCCTCAGCGAGTCCCTGCGCCCACAGCCATCAGAAAACCACAGCAGGACTCCATGTTTGAGGCAGGAAATACAAAGATTGACGGGCCGCCCTGTGTGTGTGTGCGCGTCTGTGTGTGTGCGTCTGTGTGCGTCTGTGTGTGTGTGCGTCTGTGTGTGTGTGCGCGTCTGTGTGTGTGTGCGTGTGTGTGTGTGCGTCTGTGTGTGTGTGCGTCTGTGTGTGTGTGCGCGTCTGTGTGTGTGTGCGTGTGTGTGTGTGCGTCTGTGTGTGTGTGCGTCTGTGTGTGTGCGTCTGTGTGTGTGTGTGTGTGTGCGTCTGTGTGTGTGTGCGTGTGTGTGCGTCTGTGTGTGTGTGCGTCTGTGTGCGTCTGTGTGTGTGCGCGTCTGTGTGCGTGTGTGCGTCTGTGTGTGTGCGTCTGTGTGTGTGTGCGTGTGTGTGCGTCTGTGTGTGTGTGCGTCTGTGTGTGTGTTTGAGAAAGAGAGTGAGTGTTTGTATGGTCAAACCCATAATTGCAGTACCAGTGGAGTACCACAGTGTGGTTTGAAGCAGCCACCTCACTTAAACACCACATGGACCCAGCCATGGCTGTGCCAGAAAAGGAGCTCAGCCGAGAGGCTTCAGGCAGAAGGAGCGGCCCGGTTCTTCTCTCCCAAGGTTTCTGCAGTCTTCCCAGAGTTGCTAGGATGTTTGCACTGTTTTTGTTTTTGCACGGCTGCATTTTATTCCTCTGTATTATGTACAATGTGACGGCGAGGAGTTGTTTTGGGTTTGGATCGGAGGGTCTGTTTGTGTTTCCTGGGTGGATTTATCATCCTAAACCCCGATGAATGGAGCGACGATGCTTCCCACTGAGTTCTACCGTAGTTGTGCCTGAGATACGCAGATTCTCCTGGAGGAAAAAGTGTTTATTTTACTCTGAAAAACGTTGTGATGATAAATGATGGTTGTGTAGATATGAACAGTGATGGAAAATAAAGTGAAGTTTAATCTAATTCATAGTTAAAACAGAGATTGAGCTACTGGAAACATTTGAGTGATCAAAGAAATGAAGGAAGAAATGTTGTTAATGATCTTTAACTGCTTTATTCTTTTAACCCACGAGAAAAATTCATTTTAAAATGTGTTTGGAAAATATCATATTTCCCATGTTTTTAGTTCCTCAGCAATGTTAGAACTTGGACATTAATTGAAGAATCGCAAGATTAAAAAAAAGGGGCGATCTGGGCTCCTAAAGCCAAAGCCGATTTACTTTCAAGAGGAATTCCGTGAAATATTTTTCGCGTTAACATGAAGGATTTGCAGAAGAAGCAGCAAATGACAATTCAATAATATTCATTTAAACAAAAATAGAAAAGCAAGTTATTTAAGGAAATTCTGTTGTTGGTATAAAAGCTCCCCCTAGTGAGTAAAATGTGAGCGACTAGAGTGAAATACGCTTTTAAGAATATAGATCGTGTGCATCAAATCTGGACTTGATCGGACCAACGGTTGAGGAAAAAAACAATAAAACTCCCCCTAGTGGTTGAAAAATGACCTTACCTAAAATAAATCCAGTTCTTCCTCGCAATAAGGTCTGTGTGGGGATAACGTTTGAAAACCATCCATTAAACTGTTTTTGAGTTTTAACGCTGACAAAAAGGATTTTCAGATATTATAAAGTTATTATTGTCCTTTCTTTCAAAGTGGCACCTGCTGCAAGAAATGACCGACCGCTGCAGCAGAAACAAACTGACTTGATGCTAACGAGTGAGAAAGGAGCGATTAGATGGAGTTATGTTCTTTAACCTTAACCACCGCTCACACTCCTCTCAACGGCCTCTTCTGCTTTTCCAAGATTCCAAAAAGGTCTTTGGGGTTATTCAGTGGGAAAACGATGCATGAAGTAGTTTTTCTGAGTATTTGCGTTAAGATGAAGGATCTGCGGCGATGACCACTCCTCAGGGGTATCATGATGAAGGACCACATTTGTTGCGTCTGTCTGGGTTGCGTCCTCAGACGGCCTCTTTCTCCGATGTAGCCAGGAATGTCGGAGCGCATGTGCGGCAGGAAGCCTCGTACCCACGTCGAGGTAATGAGTGGGAAACTCTGAGGGAGACTTTCAGCCCAGGAAACAAATCTGCAGCGCGGCTGAACCCACTGCCGTGAAAAGTGGGTGCTACTGTTTTGGGTCAGAACTGAGGGGGAAGTTCTGGTCTCGTAAATAGACAAAAGCTTGTCCCGCGTTCCTAATTGGACCGTCTTATTCCAGCGGCTGCACAATGTCCCACAGCAGTTATGATTGTTATTGTTTCTATCTTTAGCTTCTATGTACAGACAGTGTAAAGACAGAAGCTCCTCCCCCTGTTTGTGTTCGTCTGCGTCAGAAACAGCTGTGCTGTCTATAAATAAACCTGATAATAAAATGTTAAGTGCTCCAAAACGTTTTCTCCAGAGTTGATTTGTGTTGAATCTGCTACTGTGGAATCTTTGTCCCACCAGAGCTTCACTCTACTGGACCCTTCCTCCACTTCTCTCTGTGTTCGGTTCTGTTTTAGTTCTTTACGTCGTCTCCAACCTCTCCGTCAGAGGAGAGCCAGGAGAAGAAAAGAGAAGAAAGTACAACGTTCTTCTTGCCTTTCTGCACTCCTCCCTCTCTTTGCCCTATTAATTCTGTTGTTTGGTCGTCCTGGTGATAGCCGATGGCAGCCGGCCCGGCGGACATGCTGTCCATTTAGACTCCGAGGAGATACCGGGAGGGGAGGGGGGCCTGAACACAACATGGACCAACAAGGAAAAAACAGCACAAGGAAAAAGAGAAATTGGGTTTGTACTACGAAGTGACGGCAGCAGAACCAGAAGGAGAAAAAGATGCTTTTCTGTCAGGACGGGTCGGCTTACATAACCGGTACACTCCTCCCCTCAAACACTCTCCCTTTATTCTCCCACTCCTTCATGAGGTTGTGTTTTCACTCCTCTGCGTTTCTCTGTTTGCAGGATTATGGAAAAACTACAGGACGGATCTCATGAAATTTGACCCGGAGGTAAATCCTGCATAACCTCCAGGTGATTATTTTTAGCGTTTGAAGGTTTTATGTGTTTTGCGGCATTTAAAATACAATAAAACAATAATCCATTTGGATTAGTGATGTCACAATGTGCCTATTGCTGCCTTTGATGTTCTTTTGCGGGTGGAGCTGGGGTTCAGTGGGCCAAACAGAGACGCTGAAGTGGAAGTTGCAGGAGACGAGCGATTGCAGATTATCTAAAAGATACTCAGGAGAATTTGTTGGAGTTGCTGGTAGATTTAGAGGCTGGCCGTAACTCCGACATTAATGGAAGGAATGTTTCCTAAACCTAAGGTTCTGTTGTGGCTTGGCGGAGGTTTTGCGCTCTCCGAGTGCTTTTATTACAGTTATTTTAAACCTCTTTATTTGCCAGATTCGTGTGTGTGTGGGAAAGTTTTCTGGGCAGCAAAGTTTGAAAAAACTAACCGGATTAGATTTTGAGGTTAATTTCCAAACGCTGCTCCCACTTCCCTGCTCGTTCAGCCGAAGCCGGAAAGAAAAACAGATCGAGGACAAAGATCTGTCTTTCACATTAAACTCTGACTGAACTTATCGGGAAAAGAAGCAAAGCGCACACATACACACACACACACACACATACACACACATATACACACGCAGACACACACACACCCACATACACACACACACACAGGAACAAACACACACACACACAGGAACAAACACACACACGCAGACACAGGAACATACACACACATATACACACGCAGACACACACACACACCCACATACACACACACACACAGGAACATACACACACACGCAGACACAAACGCTCACAGAAACACACACACACACAGAAACACATACACACACAAACACACAGATACACACACATGCAGACACAAACAATCACAGAAACACACACACAGAAACACACACACAGATATACACACGCAGACACACAAACACACACACACGCAGACACACACACACACAAACACACACACAAAGACACACACAGACACATACACACACACAGACACACACACAGAAACACACACACCACAGAAACACACACTGACACAGACACACACAGAAACACACACACCCACAGATATACACACACACGCAGAAACACACACACAGAAACACACACACACACACACACACACACAGAAACACACACACACACACAGAAACACACACACAAACACACATAGATATACACACACATGCAGAGACACACACACACACAGAAACACACACATGCAGACACACACACACACAGAAACACACACACGCAGACACACACACACACACACACACACACACACACACACACACACACACACACACACAGTAGCTTTCACGCTTCAAACATTTGCTTCCTTACTAAAGTTTGACACGTCTAGTCTGTAAAAGCAGAAGAGGCCGTTGAGAGGAGTGTGAGCGGTGGTTAAGGTTAAAGAACATAACTCCATCTAATCGCTCCTTTCTCACTCGTTAGCATCAAGTCAGTTTGTTTCTGCTGCAGCGGTCGGTCATTTCTTGCAGCAGGTGCCACTTGGATAAAACGATAATAATAACTTTATAATATCCCTGGAAAGTCGGGGATTTTATGGAATCTTCATCTGAAAATCCTTTGTGTCAGCGTTAAAATCAAAAGCCATAACTTCCCAACAATCAGACCAGTCATGTCTAAATTTATCTCCTATGAATGGACTCCAGGAAATCTGTCTGGTTTTATTCCTGAACACTGAACAACTAGTGAACTGTATTTATCTTCATCAATGAGTCACTGTGGGATCTGATCCTAGAACAGACTGATGACATCATAGAAACAGTGAGTTTGAGTCACTCTGGGATCTGATCCTAGAACAGACTGATGACATCATAGACATAGTTAGGTTGAGTCACTCTGGGATCTGATCCTAGAACAGACTGATGACATCATAGACATAGTTAGGTTGAGTCACTATGGGATCTGATCCTAGAACAGACTGATGACATCATAGACATAGTTAGGTTGAGTCACTCTGGGATCTGATGCTAGAACAGACTGATGACATCATAGACATAGTTAGGTTGAGTCACTCTGGGATCTGATGCTAGAACAGACTGATGACATCATAGACATAGTTAGGTTGAGTCACTGTGGACTGATGAGAATCAACTGTTAGAACATGAAACAGACGGCTGTCATACAATAGAAGCCGTGACCGAGGCAACAACCCACTGGGGCTGACTGGACGGGCGCTGACTCCTGTCGTAAAGCCCTTTGGGTCGAGTAAACAAGAAGAGCGCTGTATAAATAAAGTCCGTATACCGTTTCAGGATCAGTTGAGTCCAACTATCTGTAGATTTGATGATGTTGCCAGCAGACAGAGAGAATGTTGGTTTGTTGATAATCACACAATAGATCTGAAAATGTTCTCCCCCCAAATCTCCATCCTGATTGAGCTGGTGTTAGACGATGAATAGATCATTTGTGTAACTGTCCCTTAAATGTCAACCTTCCGTGACATGTGGTATAAATCTTCTCTAATTCTTCCTTCTCCAAATGACATATCCTGTTTAGTGATCCCACATTTTCCCGTCTGCAATCAACCCTCTACGCATGAAAGATGCTCCAAGTCCTACATAGTGACCTCCATGAGACAACCTTGATGACATCATCATCTGAAAGCAGATGATGATGATGATGATGATGATCCTTATGGCACTTTCTCAACACTTTGTCTAACACCAGTAGAGCAGCAGTATCGATCTCTGGAGTAGAATGTTGACTAGAATGTCCTAAAGACAGGTTTACTGAAGCCTGAACTTAGGTTCAGCTCTTGCTGTCTTTTGGAAAACTCTTCTACGCTTTCTGCCACCTTTTTTCTTTTCCCCTCATGTGCATTGAGCTCTCACACATCTGCAGAACAGCTCAAAGCCTGGTTGCCCATGATTGTGTTAGTGTGGGTGTGTTAGTGTGTGTGTGTGTTAGTGTGTGTGGTTGTGTGTGAATCATAAATCTACCAACAGGTTTGCTTCTCATGCTCAGTTCACTCTTTATCAGGGTGCAGCGAGGTGTCTGCATATGTGCTGCCATATCACCTTCAGTGAATTCCTGTCTGTGTGTGTGTGTGTGTGTGTGTGTGTTTGTGTTTGTGTGTGTGTGTATGCTGAAGGTTGGTAGCTGCAGTCTGAGGGCATAAAAAAAGAAAAGTCCTGATAGTTTCACATCCACTAACACTGCTAACTAACCATATTAACACCAGTTAACGGTTCTAATGTTGTGGCTGATTGGTGTATAACGCCTCTCCCATCATTTATGGCCCCATTAAACTGTGATGTTTGATTTGTTTGGTTGTGGTTATTTCTCAGATCAACATAAAAGACCTGGGGTGGTTTCCAGAAAGCAGGTTTAAGAAACTCTGAGTTTCAAAACTCACTCTCTCACCATATATACATACACATATATAGATCCATGTATGTTTGTGTATAAATGTATATATTTATCTCTATGAGCTACAACATTGAAAGAAAATCGATCTGTTAGTTAGTTAGTTCAAAACCCGGACACGTCTCTCGTTGGGTTCAGAGGTCGCAGACAGCTTCTTCTGTTCTGAACATTTTCCACCTGTCAGACGCACGTCTGAATATAAAACAGCCTCGTGCCGAAACCCGACTGCATTTCCTCATTCGCCTTGAGATGACGGTGCTGAGATAAGAAACCCGTCCTCTTGTCAACGTGAGACAAGGTCTCTGCTCAGACATGCATGAAACTGTCCAGTAACCATTTCCCTCTGCAGACCACCAACTGTTATTTTTATCTGTGCGTGGGCAAACAGACCACAAGAGTCTGAGTTTCATTCCCTCTCCCAGCCTTCAGCGCTATCAAGAGGAAGAGCACAGACTCTTCTTCAGATTTGGATTCAGCAGAACTCTACCAAATACGACGTCCTCCTGAATATGAAATTATTCACAAAAATCTAACCTCTAACTCGAGATTAAATGAAATAAAAACACAACATTCTCAACATAAATCAAATATTTTTCTCTCAAACATGAGCCACAATTATTGGCACCTTGCATTTAATATTCAACTCCGCCCCCAAATTAACATCCTGAGTCTCCTTCTGTCGTCTGTGAGGAGGTCTGAGGACACATGGAGAAGATCTAAGACCATTCCTCCACACAGAACCTCTCCACCTCCTTCAGGTTCTGAGGTCCACACTGGTGGACTCTCCTCTGCAGCACATCCCACAGATGTTCTGGTGGGTTTGGGTCAGGTGACTGGGATGGTCATGACAGAACCTTTATTCTGTGACCTCTGAACCATTCTTGGGTTGATGTTGAGGTGATCTTCAGATCATTGTCCTGCTGGAAGGTCCAACCACGACCCACTTTAAGGTTCCTGTCAGGCTTTTAGGTCTTCATCCAGTATCTGCTGGTGTTTGATGGAGTCCATGGAACCATGTCTTTAACATGATGTCCAGAACCTTTGGAAGAAAAACAGACCCGAAGCATCAGAGATCCACCACCAGACTTCACAGTGGGTATGCGGGGCTTTTCTCTGTTGCTTTCATTCTTGCTAGGCCACACCTATCTTAGATTTTTGTTGTCATAAAGCTCTACTTTGGTCTCATCTGACCTCTGACCTTGTTCCAGTGAAAGTCCCAGTGGTTTTTGTCAAACTGTAGCAGCGTTAGCTTGTAGCAGCGTTAACTTGTAGCAGCGTTAGCTTGTGTGTGAACGACAGCAGATGCTTTTTCTTGCTACCCTCCCAAACAGCTGGTGTTGGTGTCGGCGCCATCTGATGGTGGTTAGGGAGACTTTCTGACCCTAAGATTCAACTGACCTCTGACCTCTCTAGATATGATCCTTGGAGAGTCTTTATCCAGTCCAACCATCCTCCTCACAGTGTGTGGGGTCAGTTTGCAGACATCTCCTCTTCCAGGTTGATGTCTAACATCTCCAGTCTCTTTAAACTTCTTCATTATTGATCTAACTGTTCAAACTGACATTTTGAACTGCTGAGATGTTCTTGTCTCCATTGTCAGTTTATTTCAGCTCTACAACTTTTCTTTGCTCCTCATTGCTGTGTTCTCTGGTCTTCATCGTGGTGAAGAACCTCAGAGAGAATCAGGCCTGTGTCACCTCATATTTATACCCCAGTCAAACAGGAAGTACCTGTTCACCACTTCAGAGTTCCTGCTCACACAGGTGAAGGTAGAAACATAAAACATGCTTCAGTGACCTTTAACCTCAGGATTTACTGGAGGTCCCAATAATTGTGGCTCACATGTTTTAGAGAAAATGTTTGTTTCAGCTTTTATTTTAAATGTTGTTGGTTGAGAACAATTTTGTGAATAATTTGAATTAAAACTCATGGGTATAGATAATAAAGACATTTTGTGCTTCTTTGTATTAAAAACTATGTAGGAAAATAACAAAGAGAAGTTTTAAACCCAAACTTTTCTTCTACTGTTTATTGTTTTCAATCTTTATAATGGTCATATTTAGTGATTAAATGAAATCTGTCTCAGAAATACAGATTCTTAAAGACCTTCGGGGCCCATGTTGCGAGGAGTCCAGAGGCCCGGGTGTCTGAAAGCAGGATTATTCTGAGTTTATTCTGTGTAAGGATGGTTCCTGTTCTGTTGGGCGGTGTGAGGGTTCTGGGGTCGCGTTCTGTCGCCGTGAGCAGCCGGGACAATCACAGGAAAGAGACAGATAGAGTTTGACAAGTTTGTTCTCTTCTGTAGATTACAGCTCTGGAAATGGTGCGCTGAGAAGAAAGCAGGAAGTCGCAGCACTAATATTATCCTGACTCAGATATGGAAACTAATTCTGCCTCGCAGACGGGCGACGTTTCTAAAAGAACAAATGGCAGAGATGTTGACACCAACCTTCATGAAAGATGCTTCCTGAAACTGCGAGGAAGCGAACAAATCTACAAAAAAGTGGAACCATGACAAAAGTGCGTCCTGCCCACGCTGAGCGACACACACACGTTTGTTCGCGGCCTGCCAGACGAGACAGAACGGTGCAGTGGAAGGTCACCTTGCCAGCCTCAGGAAACCATGAATCTAATCCTTAAATGTAGGAAAGAAAATGTCTTCCGCTCTGTGGTGAATTATCACTCAGTCGCCTCTCAGCAGAAACCCAGAGCAGCAGTTTCCCCCTCGGCGTCAAATAAAAACCTATTCCTGCTTTAGTTTCATGACTGCTGGACAAACACGATGGACCTCATTGTTGAAACAGGATTTTCCTCACAATGAGGAAATCTTAACATAACAGTTCTTATAAAAATACATTTTTACATTATTTTACTGAAACAGGTCCAAACTATTAACAATCACAAACTAACCGCTTATGAAGATTTACAAGAAGGCCTCTGTTCTAGAAATAAACTAGACCTCCGCTGTCATCCCCGACAGCAGGGGTCTATCCCTGAAAGCCCTCCAATCCCCTGCGTTGTACCATCAACCCCCTGGATTTAATTCCTGACATTATATGTGGAACAGTGAATTGATCTGAGCTGCAGTGAAGTATTCTGAATACCCTGTATATGTTTATATATCTGTGAACAGCAGCTCATCATTTCCAGGTGATGCAGAAGATTAACGCGGTTGGAACGGTGTCGTTTGATGTTCTCTCTCTTCAAACATGTCCAGCTTCTTCACACAGAAATCACCAACCATCCCACCAAAAGGTTCCTTCATTACATTTTATTCACCTGCAATGTATGAAACCATTGACCTACAAGTAATACAAATACCGCATATAAATATTTAAATATGTAGAACTTCTCCGATCCCTCCACGTCAGCAGAAACATCAACAACCATCAACATCTCTAATAACTGAGTGAACAAGCTGCTCCAATCTGCAGCTCAATAAACACATGAACAACATGGGATGTGAACCTTTGTGGAATAAACACGAGGAAGAGCGACGAACACGTCGAGAGGGAGTGGAACAAAGCTCCTGCTGTGGGCCACAAATGCTGGAGCTGAAGTTTTATCGACTCATGGTTAAGATTCATGAGAATTTATAGGAAGCGTGTCTGATGTCCTCAGGGTCAAACGGAGGATTGTCGGCTGCAGCCTTTTGACCCACAAGTGTGGTTCTGCTATCTGGAGGAATGTAAGAATGTCAAAGATGTTGACTCAGGTTCTCCGGAAGAGAGAGAGAGAGAGAGAAAAGGAGAGACAGAGAGATAAGGAGCAGGGATGAGACGGAGAGAGAGATAAGGAGCGAGGGAGAGGCAGAGAGAGAGAGGAAAGGAGCGACAGAGACAGAGAAAGAGAGAAAGGAGAGAGGGAGAGACAGAGAGAGAGAGAAAGGAGAGAGGGAGAGACAGAGAGAGAGAAACGGAGAGAGGGAGAGACAAAGAGATAAGGAGCGAGGGAGAGGTAGAGGGAGAGAGAAAAGGAGAGACAGAAAGATAAGGAGCAGGGATGAGACGGAGAGAGAGATAAGGAGCGAGGGAGAGACAGTTAGATAAGGAGCGAGGGAGAGGCAGAGAGAGAGAGAAAAGGAGCGACAGAGACAGAGAGAGAGAGAAAGGAGAGAGGGAGAGACAGAGAGAGAGAAACGGAGAGAGGGAGATACAAAGAGATAAGGAGCGAGGGAGAGGCAGAGAGAGAGGGAAAAGGAGAGAGGGAGAGACAGAGAGAGGGAAAAGGAGAGAGGGAGAGACAGAGAGAGGGAAAAGGAGAGAGGGAGAGGGAGAGAGATAAGGAGTGGGGTAGAAGTGGGTAAAATGTCAACGGGAGGTTTGGGAGGTCCGGTCAAATTCTCCTGAAGGACAAAAGGATAGTTGTGGATGCAACTGATGAATGCTGAAGTTCTGTGACATCACAACGTCATGAAGACGTTTGCCAGTGGGTGGGCTCTCTAACACCCAGAGGGTCAGGCAGGGCTGGAATGGCGGGAGGCTGATTAGGCCTGATGAATCTCTTTAACCAGGAATCCATTAATTATAGTGATATACGCACATTTTCTCCCAAACTTGTTTTTGTGTCATATTCACTATTTTGAAAAAAACATGCCTGATTTTTAAATCATATTTTAATACCTCTGTTGCCCCCCCCCGACTGATGGTGACAGCAGAGGGTCCCTCTGTCTCGTTAAAGTAGTGAGGCTGTGTTCAGAGAGACGCTCACGGGCCGAAACTCAGAAGAAGTGTGGACACGTGTGTCACCGAGTCACCGCTCAGACTCCAGTATTATGGTCTGGCCGCTTCATCACATCTGAATCACGATGCTGCCGCAGGTTCCCGTTCCCTCCTGCTGAGTGTCAGAACCCGCAGACGGACCTTTTCGTAGCCCCTTTTAATCTCCGTCTGATCTCCCACTCTTTTTAACTTTCTGATCCGTCCCTCCACTCGTCCTGACTCATCCTGCTCCGTTCTCCCGCTCTTTCCCTTCCTTTCATCTCCACTCTTGCTCTTTTTATTTTATTGTTGATGATGTATGGTTCTTGACTTAAGATCTGTGGGTGGCGGCAAGTCCAGGCCTTCTTTTCTCCACGTGTGCTTGTTAAATTCAGACTGAGCTACTAATGTCTGTGGGTTTGGAGGAGAGGCGGACGGAGGTGTGTGTGTGTGTGTGTGTGTGTGTGTGTGTTTTTGTGTGAGTGTGTGTGGAGCCAGGAGGTTCATGGGTAAATTGTCTTTAAACTCTTACGAGCTGCTTAAACAGTTGAGACAAAACAGCGTGAAGGACTTGTAGGATAAACACCTCCGCCTCTCTCCTTTATTCTGGTCCTCCTTCCTGCCTCCAGTGTTCTTACTGTATTACCATGGAGAGTTCATCTTCATCGCCGTCTCGCCGAGGAGGGGCCGTGGCCAGGCTGGTTCCTCCTTTGCTGCAGCTGCTGAGGAGCGTCAGAGCTGGACGAGATGTCTTTCCAGGCGGAGGTCCGAGGGAGGAGGAGGAGGAGGAAGATGAGGGGAAGGGAGCAACAGTGGCCCTGACTTTGGTGTTCCATCCCAGTGGACGACTCTGGTTCTTGTTCTGGTTCTGTGAGGAGAGGATGCAAAGTTTTTATGAATCAAACTAGCGAGGGTTCTCTTTAAAAAACAAGATGATAAAACTAAAGATCATCTCTGAGCTTCCTGCTCCTGTCAGCCGTGACTGGAGCAGCACCAGGAGGTTCTGAGGGAGGTGGATCAGAGGAGAGGTGAAGAACAGAGAAGGAGAGGTGAAGATGATGCAAACGCTAATCGGTAACGACCAAAATGAGATGCAAAAAAAAAGACTGATCCATGTCTCATAATCTCATGACCTTTGAATCACATTACTCACAAAACATTAACTTTTGACTCAAGTAACAAAATCTAAAAAAAGGAAAAATGTTCCCTCTGAAACATGTTCCACACTAGGTGGGTTTACACGCGACACATTTCCCCTTTCCGAATAACATTGTCGGTCGTCTGTTTACGTGACCTGTGACCTTTTCTGACCCGGTGTTTACACGCATCAACTCACCTAATTGGAAACACTTTCACACACGCGCAGACGAACCACTCTCCCCTTCATAAGGTGGCGATAATGCTTCGGTAAGTTGGGCGCAGACCGCCAAGAACATGTTAAAATATTTCAAAGTTGTAATGAATAAATGACTCCGATGCAGACCGCTACTGTTTTGAAGTCGGCGTATTTAAAACGCGTCTCGGCGGTGGGCGTGAACAGATACAACCCAAACAGCGATTACATGCAGCGACTGGCTTCTCGAGAGGACTTAGACTTCCTCCTTGTAAAGGAATGAAATCTAATCCGGAAAGTTCCTTTCCATTGGGAAATCTGTTTCCATGCAACATTTTCTTTCCCATTAGACGTCTTTTCCCAATCTAATCGGAATTAGGCTGTCCATGTAAACCCGCCTAATGATTGAGAAGAATTAAGATACTGGCGTTGAGTAGAGATGGGCCGTCCCATCGGTACTTATGACCTAATAAACTGGTTCCTGAGAAAACAGACAGAAGTATCAGACAGAGGTTCATCTCTCTGCTGGCTGCTGTTTCCTTCCAGAGGTGAGTTAATGTCACGTCAAGGCAAATACAACTTCAAAGTGACACTCAGCTCTGTGGCCTGTAAAACCCGACGCTGCCATCTTTGGAGGAAATACAGAAGTTGGAGTGGAGGAGGAAGTGGTTTTGACAGACCTCCATGAGTTCAATAAAAACACTGCCTGCTGTAAAAGTGATCCCGACTCGTATTATCAGCTCCCATAGGCTCATAATTATGATTGTGTTCTTTGACATGAGACCCAGCTTGCGACCTTTGTGCCACCTTGAAGAAGATGAAGAAGAAGAAGTGTTTACCTGCCGCTGCTGCCTGCTGCATGTGCCTCTAGGGCCCTCTAGTGGTTGAGATGGGCTCCTGTGAGCGGATGCAGCCTGCAACCTGGAACCAAACACCATCTTCATGTTTATAGAGCAACCATCTTCATCACTTATATTCTAACATCGTCGAGAGGAGACGCTTCTCCTGAAAGTTTAGACCTGATAGTCCAGGCTTTCATTTTACTGTGAGGTTCTTTGCTGTAAACATTAAGGACTCGTGTCTGTCCTTCCTGGGAGACAGTCTCCTCCTTTGTTGATTCCTTTCTGCTTCTAACTTCAGGCCTCCTGCCTTCAAGGCCCGGAAGAAAATACACACGAGTTCTAATGAGCTCCACGTCACCCCACCACCAGTACGGACAAAATAATCTCTTCAACCCTGAAAACGTTCGGCACAACAAACTTAATCACACAATTCTAAATTACATGAGCAAGTTGCGCGAACGTTAGCAGAGCGGCTAAAGCTAACGGGGGCTCAGAGCCAGCAGAAAGCGCGATGTCTGTACGTATCTATGCTGTCATTTATGGTTTTAAAACTTAACCACGAAGGAAGCTTGGGCGGAACAAACCCTGAAAGTGTCCAGCACAACGACCTTCATCACAAACTTCAAATGAAATCCTGCTGGGTTCAGCATCAGTACCAAATAATTCTACAGAATCAGATCAGAATCAGAAAATGGTTTACTGCCAAACTAAGTCACACTTTCAAAGAATTTGACCTGGTGACTTGGTGGAAAAGAATGCAGTCAAAAAAGATCTAAGCATAAATAAAAAGGGGGGGGAGAGAGAAAAGAAGAAAAGATACATTTAAAAAGTTGTACTCATTCATAACAGTTCTCAAAAAATGGTCCAAAAGACAAACAAGCACTAAATCCTTCCTCAAACCGAGCCTGTCTGACCTGTACGGGTACCGGGGCTGTGGGAGCGGGCCTCTGGTCCTGAGGTTCTGGTACAGGTTGCTGCTCAGAGAGAGGGGGTTACACACAAACTCTTCGTCCAGCTGAGAGAGACACTCCTGACAGAGACACAGACAGGAGACAACAGGAACATGTGACGGTCAGAACATCTGCTGGTTCTGGTCCTCCTAGTCAGGAAAATATGAACTTTTGAGGTAAAACATGATGAATAAAAGACAAAAGTCCTTGAGTCCATTCATCTACACCACACCTGGACTTAAGTGGATCAACACCGTAGAAATTATAGCCCAAAAACCTTTACAGATAAATCTCCCCCTAACGGACCTTTCCCAAACTCAATCCAGTTCTTCCTCACACTAAGGTGAATGTAGGCATAAGATTTTAAACTGATCCATGAAGTAGTTTTGGAGTTATCGCGTTATCACAAAGGATCTGCGGCTGCAATGACGAGTCCATACTATCCACGACTTTTGGGGGATAAAATTATGACATTTAGAAAAAAGACGGTGGCGTTTGATTCAGAGACATCGTGTGATGCTGTGTGAGGTTCAAGGGTCAACGACGCTCTTCAGCCCAGCAGAGGAGAAGCATGGTTCGACTCTGTTGGAAGTAATTATTCATAAACTCCGATAGAGGAATTATCCAGCGAGATGTTCTGATCTTCTGACTTCATGCTTTACAGAAGTAGATGAAGAGTGCTGCGAGGTGTTTCTCATGTCCAAAGCTTCAGGTATTACCTTTGAAGGGATTTTCAGTCTACTCGTTAGATCTGTTCAGTGAGCAGAGATCAACTTACCAGAACCGTCTGTGTGGCATCAGGAGCCGGTTCCTGAGAAGAGAAGGGCAGAAAGCAGGGAAGCAGCAGTTCTCTGGAGACGACGGGCTTCAGGAGGAGGGAGAGAGACGGAGAAGGCTGCAGGATGTAGTGAGAACACACACCTGTGTGGTACACACACACACGCACACACACACATAGGGCAGATGAAACCACACACCAGCATCAATAAATCCTTTACACACACAAACACACACACACACACACACGCACACACACACACACACACACGGCAGATGGAACCACACACCAGCATCAATAAATCCTTTACACACACAAACACGCATGCACGCGCACGCACACACACACACACACACACACACACACACACACACACACACACACACACACACACACACACACTCGGACCTGAGCCTCCAGCTGCAGACCTGTGTGTGGGCTCCGTCTGCAGCAGCAGGAAACAGTCGCGGCTCTGAAAGAGTCGACATCAAACAAACTCATTCATCCAAGACTTTCTTCACACTGAGAGACGGTCAGAGAGGAAGAGGAGGAGGAGGAGCATCAACTATTCTGTCCCACATTTCTCTACAATACTACAATTATTACTACTACTACTACTTCTACTGATACTACCACTGTGAATAAAACAAATTTTAATAAATGCAAAAAGGAAAATAAAAAAAAACAAACAGCTGTTTTATGATAAAATAAAATCAGGATGACAGATTGAAATAAATTAACTCAAGGACAATAAATGAGCATAATTCTTATATTATTATAAACATAATAAACATAATAATAATCTGTTCTTACTGGTTAATTATTTCTCACAGAATGGCCATGGTATATTTGGCGGACTCACACCTTGAGTGCGTGACTCAACGCGTGGAACAAGTTGTTGTTGGTCTCCATTTCATCCCAGTCCAGCCGCCAGCAGGTGGTGGGTCGGACCACCAGTGGCAGGCCGTACAACACGCTCTCACACACTCCGTCTGCACGCACCGTCCTGGAGGACAGACGCACACGGGACAGAAGATGTCATCAGGAGCAGAGGACGGGAACGACATCATCTCTGTGACCGTCCTGCTGCTGTCAATCATGACTCGTCAGTATGCAGACGGAACCCACCTCCTCTTCTTCAGTTCTGACCATCTCCCCTCTAAAGTGTGTATTCCTTCATCACGCCAACACTCACCTGCTGCAGGTACGTGATGCTGTGCGTTCAGAGCCATCTGATTATCTGCAGCTGACTGCAGCTGTAGTTTGTATCCTGTGTCAGTTACGGCCCACTTTATAATTTCCACCTTTCACATATTCTCAGTCCCAGCAGAATCATCAGCCACCACCACCAGTATCCAGACTCCAAGAGGGGATATACGGTACGTGCTCCCTTCTGTCACAATCTTCCTAAAGACTCTCTGACAGCCTCATCATCACACATCATCTGTTGTGATAATATTATAAATACATATATAATAATTTCTTCACTTTTCTCTCCTGATTGAGATGAAAATCTGAGTCAAGGAATCTTTGCAGTTTAATTATAGTGGGCAATGTTTTGTCCGTGTAAATTAAAAAAAACAAAAGGGAGAGAAATAATAAACATGATTTTTAAGTGGGAAAATATATCATGAATATATGCATAAATATAATACATAGACATATATTTAAAGAGAGTACCTGAGAATAACTAGTAGTAATCTATCCTATAAGGACATAATTAAGGTTAATGAAATATGGCACAATCAGATTAGTGTAACTCATCTACTTTTTTATGTTATTACTTAATATCTTCTGTTAAACCTTCTTTTTTGTGATTACCACGGAGACCACGCCCCCAGTGTTGATCCCACCAAGACTGTAGATGTTTTTGGGTTTTTAGTGTTTTGCAGCATCGGAGCTGAAGACTCCAGCAGGACAATGGAGACTCTGATGTGAAGGGAAAGTTTCATCTGGGAAATATTCCACTAGGGCCTGCTGTCAGAAAGAGGCCATTCATGGACAGGAAGAGTTTTCTCAATGCACACATCATCACACGTGGCTGCTGGAGCATCAGCAGCATAACTATGAACAATCTACGAGACCAGGATGCAGGAATGTGACAGCAGAAACGATGCAGGCATTTAAGGATTTAAACTGTGTTCAGAGAAAGAAAGAATTATTCATTTTATCTTCAGCCGTACAGTCGGATTCATGGTTATTAAAGCAAAGGACTGAACAGCTATTAAAACGTATCTTTGAATATTCTCCTGGCTTAAACACATGCAAAAAGAAATATTAACATCCATGTTTCTTACTCTACTCACTATGAAACACGTTTCCTGCCGTATTATTCTAAGGCTTTAAGTCACTTTTAAGTGATTGTTGAAAAAGGAAGAAAAAAACCAAAAGATGAATCAGGATTTTTTTCTCATAAACATCTGGATAGATCTGAAAACATCAGAATCTTTGTACTACATCTAGCCCGTGTTAGAACTCTCACTTGATTGCCTTCAGTCTCGTTGGTGGTTGAATCTGATTGGCTGAACCCTTGGTGACGGGCAGGAAGTCCCGGACGTTCTCCGTCTTCATGCCCAGGTTGAGGCCCAGGTTGAGGTTCAGGGGGAGGAGGGCGGGGTTTATCAGACGCTCCTGCATGTCACATTTCACACACACTACACAGGTGAGAAAGAAACAGGACGTTAGGTGTGGCTGTAACTTCTCTCCCTCGATTATGAAATGTCATCATGTGCTGAATATTTTTATAGCATGCTGCTATTCTTTGAAGGATCCACTTCTTATTTCCATACATTTCTTTCTTCACAGGTGATGGACAGGTGATGAAAGTATCAGTGTCAATACATTATACAGTACAAAACAAGACAAAGATGAAAAAGTGACAGGATAGGAAACACACTGAATCGTTGGTGTTTTTCCCTTTACCTGGAATGGGAGTGTCCAGAGGACTGGGCAGCAGGAGGTGGAGGTGCTCCCTCTCTCCTCCATGCTCCTGGAGCCACGCCTTTAAGATGGTCTCTACCGCAAGCACACTGTTTTCCACCCGCTGCAGGTCCACCTCCGTCCCCATCATCAGACAGTCTGAGGACGGACACACGGCCACATCAACATCTGTGATAAAGATTCTGCTGACAGATCATTTGGAATCAGGTTTGTTTACGCAAAACATGTTTTCTTTCTCCAAATTCTTGACACATACAGTAGACATCAGCTGTGTTGGTGCGTTCACTCCTGCCGAGGCTTGTTCTCTTTATGACCACTAGATGGCAGCACATTTCAATAAATGACATTAAAGTTTGGACATAGGGACCCAACATTCACTTGAGTCTCTTTTTTAAGGCTTCAGCGTCTCTGAAATAACCATTCATCATTTTGAGCTGTGCTGGGTGGGAAGGTTTCTTTAAGAAGACATGACAGAAAGCAGCGGTTTGTCTTCTTCTGTCCTACACTTACTGTGGCGTCTCACCCAGGAGAATAAACAGCAGCTGCATTTCTCTCCTCTCCTGCCTCACCCTCGTCTGCCTCTCTGTTGTCATCCCCACTGTCAATGTATCATTACAAGCTGGACATAAACCTCAGAGTGTCCTTCATGTCTCGTCCCCTTTATGGGTTGTTTAATAGTTTATGACTCATCAGGAGGTTGAGCGAGGGAGACGTACGAGCAGCGCCCACGAGAATTACCGGCACCCTTCAAAAATGAGTAAAGATGCAAATACTATCCATCTAATCTATACCCTTGATGTATAATTGAAATTATTCACCATATTAAAGATTTTAAGATCAAATATATAGACAATAAAGACATTTTTTAAATCTATACTCATTTCTTTTAAAGGGTGCCAGTAATTCATCAGGCCAGTGTATACAATGTATAAAATACAAAATACTTCCACTACACTTAATAACACAAGATGGAAAAATATAAAGGTGAAGAAACCTGTGAGTTAAAGTAAAATAATAAATAAAGTAAATAATACATAAAAAATACAATCGTATATTTTACAATAAATATGGGGTTAGTGTTACCAAATAAGAAAAACCTTTATTCACTTTAAATTCTCACTATTGTCCAGATTTCACTCTATAAAATGTACAGTGTTTTAAAGTTTTAAAGACTGGACGGCCACCCCTCATCCTTGCCCCAGCTTGTATTTTAAGCTATTATAATAATAATAATAATAATAATAATAATAATAATAATAATAATAATAATAATCTTGTTTGGCTACAGAGAGAGAAAAAGCGATGCTCTAACTTTTTAATCTGCGACCTGGTTTTTCTTCCAGTCGCCTCTGGCGACAATCATCCAGACGTTACTATACTGTAAGAAATATACCGGTTCCAATCATTTTGAAAAAGAAAGAGAAGAAGCATGGTGACAGTAAAACAGAAGAATACCAGCGATGGTATGATAGTGGGAGTGGGAGATACAGACATACACACAGACATAGATACAGACTCTGAATGAGACTCCTGAAAAAGCAGGAAGCCACTAATTGTTCACTGTTCAATAAAAAAGAGAAAAGATTAGACATTTAATTTATGTATTTATGGTAACAACATTGCATCATATTGGACAAAGAACACATACATACAGACATAACGGGACACTGGGCATACAAAGGCCGACAGTAGCGACGGGAAAGAAAGGGTTAAGGCAGACATTTAACCTTTTTCCCTGACATCATGTATTTTGGCTCCTGAAAACTTCATTAGGCTTCTCGATACTTTGGGTTTAGGAGCCCATGTCTCTTAGACATTTCTTTTATCTTGAGCCGTGGAAAGCTGATCAGTCCAAGCAAGAAGCAGGGAGATGAGTTTGCAGAGAGACAAATGATAACACACACTCTAGTTGTTGTTTTTTTTCTTAAACGTTCGTACCAACTGAATGAACTCTGCAGAGATCCAGAGGCTGAGGGATCTGTTGGTGGTTTTAGCAATGTAAACACATTCTTCATGTAGACAGATAAGCGGAGGAGAATCACATGGCTTCAACGTTAACCTTGCCGTCTCACTGAACTCACACTTGTGGAGGTCAAGGTCTCTATTTTAGTGACATACACGACACAAAGACACTCAGAGATGTAAAACACCTCAGTTCTCCCTTATCTCCCTCTACACACACAAACACACTCATGTACACAATCATGGCCTCTTTACACGTGTTTGTGGCGGTGTGCTCCGTCGTCCATCTCCTCCCTATCTCCTCTCTATCTCCTCTCTATCTCCTCTCTATCTCCTCTCTATCTCCTCTCTCTCTTCTCCCACTCCTGTCCATTTACACTAACTTGCATATTTCTTTCTCTCTACCATCCCCCTCTCTCTCCGTTTCTACTCCCCAGACAGACATTATCTGAGGGAACGACCATTGATTTTCTTCAACCCTTTTCCATCCATCTCTCTGCCTCTCTCAAGGACTTCTCTCTCATCTCTGCACCCGTGTCTCCATCAAGGGTGGAACAGAAAGTGAAGTTAGATTCATCAGTTGGTCAAAACACATCTCGCTACATGCTAACGCCGCTGTGTCGGTTGGACGAGCGGAGATTCTACATATTTCTGTAAGCTTTAACGTTTTACTTCTACATGTAATCAAATGAATAAATAGAACGTGAATAACAGCAGAGTACGCCGGCCTTTAACTACCGCACACATCCTGTGTGCTTTAAATGATATCCTCTTTAACCATAATGTCACCACGCTGCCTGGACGCCTCTGTTGAACCGTCACGCTCATGTCTGCTGTAACAACCATCTCAAATGTCTCTGCTTTAGTTCACATTCAAAGATGCTGTAGGCCTGAGGGCGTCCTCAGAAGGACAAACATATTTCTGATGCACACACGAACAGATTGACTAATTATATCTCTGTTGGGGAACTCAAATACTGTTTCATGGACTATTTTTAACCTAAACATTTCTTCGTAACCGTGGGTCCAATTTAGTCCAAATTTGGTGCCTTTGAATCGACTCGACGAGAACTTTCTGGTATATATCACATTTTAGTAGCAGTAGTAGCAGTACTGGTATTAGGAGAAGTACTAGAAGGAGTAAGAGTAGTAGTAGCAGTACTGGTATTAGGAGAAGTAGTAGTAGTAGGAGTAGTGGGACTATTTGTAGTAGTAGTAAGAGTAGGAGTATTAGGAGTAGTAGTAGTAGGAGTAGTGGGTGTATTTGTAGTAGTAGTAGTAGGAGTAGGAGTATTAGGAGTAGTAGTAGTAGGAGTAGTGGGACTATTTGCAGTAGTGGGAATATTTGTAGTAGTAGTAAGAGTAGGAGTATTAGGAGTAGTAGTAGTAGGAGTAGTGGGTGTATTTGTAGTAGTAGTAGGAGTAGGAGTAGGAGTAGGATTTGGAGTAGTAGGAGTATTTGTATTAGTAGTAGTAGTAGTAGCAGTAGTAAGCACAAAACTCAAAAACTATTTCATGGATCATTTTCATACAAAAAACAAAACCCTGTGTTTTCTGACAGCATTTCTTATCATAATCTGAGGAGTTCAATCAGGGGGGTTGATTGTACAACCCAGGGAATTGGGGGCTTTTCGGGGATATACCCTTGCTGTTGAAGATGACAGCGTAGGACTAGTTGAATAGTTATATATAAATAACTCAACAGTCAAGACTCCGTCTCTGTCTCCTACCTGACGTCTTCTCTCAGTCTCCTCTATAAAGACCCCCATCATGCTGATTCTAGCTCAGGTCCACTCCTCATGGCCGACCGTCACTAATGCCTCCTCCAATCGGTGCATTAGGAAGTGAATTATTCCCATGAACCCTCAGTGACACACTGAGCTACTGCAGTATGAGGGGAGGAGGCAGAGCGCTGCTCAACAACTTCTTTCACCCGTTCATGGAGTTGACCTCAGAGGTCGGCCAATGACCTCTGGGGTGGCGACAGCCTCTGGGAATAACCCGTCTGGTTCCAGCGGGAATCTCTCACAGCTCCCTCTCCACGCACTCATTCATTTTCAACAGGAAATGTCTTCATCAGGCAGACGTGATGCTGAGTAACACGTTTCTGTTGACACGATGAAGAGACGTTACTGATTCATGTGATTTTCTGCAAAGTGGAAAAAATAGTAGAACATACACGATAATTAATCCCTCCTTCAGTGAACCAGGAAGCTGCTGGGTTGCCTATTTGTTAGTAAAGGAACAGAGCTCACGTACGGTTCAATACGGATGATCTCATCTCACTAGACTGCAACTGAGTTGAAAGGAATTGATCTTCAATAGGGGGAGGAGTTCTAAAAATCTCAACCAATTTTTATTTTTTCGAAAGGCCAATTAATCCTGTTGGTTTTGATCAAATGTTCTCATGAATTAACTGATTTTTGCTGCTGCGGTAACAGAAGGTGAGAGAAAAGCAGGTCCTGAACCCAGCAGATATGAGAATGTGAAATAATAATCCATACATGTTCTCTGGTACACCTTTAAGTTAAAAGACTATAAGTGGAAGGCATTGATTGATCTTTTAGAAAATCCCTCCTGAGACAACAGAAACGTTTACAGTTCTGTGATATAACCGTAAGAAGAGGAAGGTCAACTTGTGTTGATAGAATTCTGTGTATGGAATCTCCCTCCACATCCACGTTTGACGGAGGGGCGATGCTGACCGCACACACTGACTCTCCTTGTCCATCAGAGTGTCTGTTTGAGGATCAGGGATGAATAGATCATTGATGTAGTTTGAGAGCGTGACAAACGGGACACTGATCATCTGGTCTGAAGCACAGACCCTCCACACATCAGCCACTGTCCGACCTAATTGCCCTGCAGTCCCTTCTGTTGAGTCGTGGGGTCAAGAGGACAATTAAAGAGGACAGAACCAAACGGTTGACAACAGCTCCGTCATCAACAGGGACAAGGAACAAGAGAGAAGGGAGATATGGGGACAGGGTCCAAAAAAAGAGCAGATACTTGAGGACATGTCAGGTGTTTGTGTTCACCTTATTATATTAAATCCTCATCGCCACCGTCACTCAAACACTAGTTCATGGATCATTTTCAAATTTTATACACTAAAAGAGCTTAATGTGAGGAAGAAGTGGAATGATGGATGTGGAGGAATTTTCTCAACTTTTTGTCTGATTTAGTTCAGATTCGGTGCAGATCTACCTTGAGGAGATCTACCTTGTACAGATAAACTATCCTACCCGACAGCAAGCTGTATCCGTATAAAAGGCCTCAATCCCCATAATTGAACTTATGTCCGAAAAAAAGCTCCCCCTAGTGAGTAAAATAAGAACTATTAGAGTAAATATGATACAGGTTACATCTCGTCCAGTAGACTCAGGGGTCAACTGTTGAGTTATAATGGCCCAACTTCTTTTGGAGATAAACTTTCCCCTGATATGCGTGGCTCTTTCCCAGGATCAATCCAATCATTCCTCTAACGAAGGAAATTTGAAACCGATCCATAAAATACTTTTTAAGTTGTCGCTTTAACGTGAAGGATCTTCAGTCGTGGGCGTCTGTTTAGGGACATCTACTTTTCTTTTCTCTAGTATTTTAGGCGAAACAACGATGACAGTGGCGGATTTCTTTGGAACTCTGCTTGGCAGGAGTGACTCAAATGGTGACGTCGTGTAGAGAGCAGATGGGAAGAGGCGTGAGTGATTGGAGGGGCGATAACAAACCTCTCAAAAGAGAGGAGTGACCTTATTTTCCCCAGATTGCTTGAAAGCCAGGAGGAGAGTCTATCCGATACAGATAAAGAAGACAGGAAGAGAACCAGAGATCAGAAAATGTACTTTTGTCCTCTTACAACCAGTGATGAGAGAAACAGAGTGTTCAGAGAGAGGAAAGGAGATGGAAGTCAGTAAATATGTCAGACGAGTACTGAGGAGGAGGGCATTAGAGATGCGACAAATCAAATCAAAGTTTGTTAGTCACAGATTGGACCTTTTTTCAGATTTTTCAGACTTTCCATTTACTCTGTCTTTTTTATTTGTTTGTTTGTGGGAGACAACATGATATATTGGACATAAATTTCCCTTTTTAATGCATTCTACCAGAGTTAGCCCCAGGCTAATTTTTGGTTAATAGTCATCCGCAGAGGCGATGTTAAAAAATTAAAGCAAGGAACTTTGACCCTAGGTCTCAAGATGTCAAATAAACCCAAAAAAAAAGCACCTAAATATTCTCTCTAGTGTCTCCTACTTCTGGAATACCTGCCTCATATTTATGTTTGTCTGTCAAATAAAATGATTGATGATGATTGATGATTTCATTTGTCCATTTGTTTTAAAAATTACATTCTCATCAACCTCTGATGAACCTTGGGAATAACACTAATTAGCAAACGTTAGCATGTGAATAAACTAGAAAAAGCACTCAGAGATCGTGAAACAGAACCGTAGCCTTAGAACAACTTCCTGCAGATTCCTCTATTAATGTCTGAGTTCTTGCCAGTATTTAAATCTACCGACAACTCCAACAAACTCTCTGAATATCTCAGATACTCCGTAGCCGCTCGTCTCCTGCGCCTTCCACTTCAGCATTTCTGTTCAGCCCACTGAACCCCAAGCTCCACCCCCAAAGGAACATCCAAGGATCAAAGGCAGCAATACTCCAAACGGCTTAATATGAATTAAATGCTGCGAAACATGTAACGTCGACAAAATTAATCACATCTAGGATATACGCAAATCTACCTCTGAGCAAAATTACATGCAAATCTATCCTGTAGTTTTTCTGTTATCCTGCTCACAAACAAACAAACAAACAAACAAACAAACAAACAAACGCACAGCAGTGAAAACATAACCTCCTGGGTGGAGACTTCATTCCCCAGCAGCATTAGGTGTGCTTTTGTTTGCTGAGGGATTATTTCCTGTGTATGGTTAAGCCTATATATGGGCTTATAGAGTGGAAGGGGTTAAATAATAAAACCAACTAGTATGTCAGTATATTCATAGACCGACTGTGTGTAAAGTTTATGAATTATAGAGCAGGCAGACGTCTCTCAGTGTGAGACTCATAGGTTCCATATCCTGGCGGGATGATACGACCACCTGCTTCTCTGCTCTCGTCACAGACAGGTGTGAAAAGCCTGACCTTTGTTCTGTGTGTGTGGTACGATGAAAAACATGCATGTCTGCAATCAGTCATCATAGTTGGTGTGAAACCATACCTACGTGTGAAAACATTAAATAATGTCCTGAAGAGAAAGAGATTTTATCCTTATCTCTGGTAGATTGTTAAAGTTATGACCAAACGATCAGTATGTGAGTGTGTGTGTGTGTGTGTGTGTGTGTGTGTATGTCAGCTTCCTGTCTTATGTTTTGCTGTAGCTGCAGCTGGGTGTGTGCAAGTATGTCAACAGGTCTTGGCGGGGTTTCCTCTTAGGCAGCCCTCTGCACTTTCAACTCGCTGACTGTGATGGAAAAGGACGTTTACATGAGCGGCACAGCCAAGCAGACTATAAGACCGTAAGTAGAGTAAAATCATGTGAGGCTGTAATACAGGCTGAGAAAGATTCTTCTGTGCCATGTTGAATTACACAAGACCAATTACACAAAAATGTCTGGATGGTGTTCACTGACACCCATGAGGGTCGAGTTGGCGATGGAGTTAGTCAAATAAAACTGATGTAACCAGCTGTTAATAATAAATTTAGAGTATATTCCTCCATACAGAAACTTTTAAAACTGACATTTTGAACTGCTGAGAGATGTTCTTGTCTCCATTGTCAGATTTGTGCAGCTCTACAACTTTTCTTTGCTCCTCATTGCTGTGTTCTCTGGTCTTCATCATGGTGAAGAACCTCAGAGAGAATCAGGCCTGTGTCACCTCATATTTATACCCCAGTCAAACAGGAAGTACCTGTTCACCACTTCAGAGTTCCTGCTCACAGGTGAAGATACAAATATTCACAATTACAGAATTTATTAATAATTGAGAAAAATATTGGAATCACAAAAAATTTAAGTTAAGAGTTAAATGTAAAATTAAAGAAATACGTCATTGGCAAAGTGATGCTTCGGTATATGTTGATAAATCCATTAAGGAATTAGTATTATTTTGGGGAGTGTTTGGGGCTTCCTTTCCTTCACTGTTCAGGTGAAACTGTACAACCACAGGCATTCAACATGCCGGGGAATCTTCAAAAAAGTTCCAGTAGGCCTTGACTCACTGTGGAGAGACGCATCTCTGAGAGGAGTTTCACATTTACTGTAATGAGATGCATGAAATAAGACTCATTGCAAGTATTTAGGGCTTCTTCTCATTTCTGTAATTCCTCGCTGTGCACCAGAGGATTGTAATCCCTCTCTCAAAGCATACACTGTACATATTCATGAGTCATGATTCTTCAACTCAAAACAGATTTGCCGCTTTCTAAGCTAATCCTAAAGCAATGACCCGAAAAGTTTTGAGGAAGCCGAGCTGGCAATGTAACGCAAATGGATGATGTGCTAGAGCCCTGATATCCCCTAACAGCTGTAACAGAGGACCTTTTATCAGGACCTCCTCTCATCTACGCCTGTTACGGAACCAGCTAGGACACAGCCGATCCTCCAAAACATCCTACCTATGTATGCATCTTCCTCTTCATGGACAGTCGACCGTATAATCAATAATAGAATCGTTCGTTCACAAACTAAATCAGTAGACATCGGAAGTTTTAGGTTCACAAAGCATAAAGCATTCTTGCATTATTTGGCCCAGACAGCCAGGTCGTATCCCTTAAAAGCCCCAAATCCCCTGCTTACTACAACCACTTCCCTGATTGAACTCTTTAAGAAAGCTCTCCCTAGTCAGAAAAATGTGAACAATTTGGGAAAGATAATATATTTATGACAAACTCCTCGACAATCATTTGCTCCTAATTTGGACTAAATCGGACAAACGCTTGAGAAATTATGGCCGGAAACATTTGCCGATAAGGTTCCTGCTAGTGTCAGAAAATATATGACCCATCTATCCCAAAATCAATCCAGTTCTTCCTCACTCTAAGGTCTAGGTGGTCGTCTCATGTAAAAACTATCCATGAAATAGTAACTCAAAGAGTTATCTCGTTGATACGAGGGATCTGCGGCGATGACGATTCCATTATATCCCTGACATTTCATGGAAATTAATAGGGGGCGTCGGCCTTCATTGGCTTCCTGGATAAAACGCTGATACTGCTAAATTGGCTCAAGTGTTCTGAAGGAGGCAAATAAGGAGAGAGAAACTTAGACAAAAAGAGTCTTATGTACTCAAGGGAGCATAGAGGAGGAGTACAGTTACACAATCACTGTAACCGTCACGTAAACAATCCCTCTTTTAGCCTCGTAAACACCAGGTTATTGTCAGGTTCCTGTTTGGACAGGTATGACGGAAGCATTTTATTAAATGGACTTTATCTGGGGGACAGTCCACTTTCAATAAAAACACTCTCTAAGAAAACGCTTGTCTTTTTCTTAAAAGCGCTTAAGGCAATATAATAAATCAAAGATCTACGCTAACACAAGAGAGATAAAGTGAGCGCATGATAAGAAGCGAGAGGAAATTGGATAGTAGGAAAAAACAAATGTGAGAAGAGCGAGGGAGGAGAGACAGCTGGAGACAAAACATGGCCTACAATCCCTGCTCAGCCCTCCTAAAAGAGACATCAGATAGGAGTGGAAGGCAATGAATCAGTTTAAGAGAGGAGAGAAGAAAGAAGAGGAGGTCCTCTCATCTCGGTTATGCTTTGATGAAGCAGAGTTTGATGAGTTGATAAATGACTCTGTAAGGACAAACAGAAATAACCCAGGTTTCCAGAAAACCTCCATCTGAAGGCTTGTAAACTCTACGGACGTGTCTCTCACAAAACACGGACAGAAATGAAATACCTGCAGAGGGAAAGACGACACAGAGGACAGTTTAAGAGGCGAGAGAGACTGCGAGCAGAGTGAAGGGATTGATTTGGATATTATGGGCTATAATCTTCATTTGTTTGAGTCTGAGCCAAGAATCTCTGAGGAGGTGTCAGTTCTAAAATAACTATTTGTCCGACATAATAAGATCCTTCTAATCCACTACCTTCAGGGTTCCCGGCAAAAAACGGCAACTCATTTTAGCAGAAATGTAGTTCATGCGCTGTGGATTTAATTCAGGTACAAACCATTCAAATCTGGCATTAATGAAATCCAATTAAATTTTCCTCACCATTCCACAGGAAAGTCTTAACGGTTAAACGATCAGGAATCACAGTCGTCTGTGAAGCACATTTGATATTTGTTTCATTAATCTAGACGTAGTTGTCACTAGAAGAGAAACTTTTGATGCAGAGTTTGAATTTAACTAACTTTTCTATAAATAAATCTGAAATATCATTATGAAATGATGAACTTCAAACATCCAATAATCAGGAATCAGGAATGTTGCATACCTGCCGGTATGATATCCTGTGACTCTTCCTCATCTTCTCCAACATTTTGCATAATGCCAAACTTCTGTAGCATATATTTGTTGAGTGAAATAATATATCTGTGTTTAAGATTCAACAGCAAAGCCACCAATCCCCTGCATTGTACTAGCAATCGCCCCTGATTGAAGTCCTCAAATTAAATATGAAGTAATGTCCAATAACAGAGTTTTTCGTAGAAAATCTCCCCCTAGTGAGTAAAATATGAACCATAACACAAGATGGATGTCCTTCAGTGGATTCATGTTCACAGAATTTAGACTAAATCCTCCCAAAAAAGATCCATGAAATACTTTTTTAAGTCATAACGTTAACACGTTACATTTGTGAGATTCTGCAGAGCTCAGGAAGAATAAAGTCTTGATAATAAGAAAGACATGTTGCTGCTGTTCAAAGCTCCATGTTCTCGGCCAAAGCAGCACTCAAAGGTATTTTCCCTCAATGAGTGGAAATCAGGATGAATTATTCAGCGTTTTGGTAAAGAATGTTTTTCTCACACTGCTGCACTCTGCACCTTCTGAAAGAAACATGATCTCAGCTGCTGCATAACCAGGAGCAGTGAGATAGCCTCCCGCCATCTCAGACGGGAGGCAGGTGAACGAAGTGAACGAGGAGAGGAAGAGGAGATGCAGCTCAGTGGAAGAGTTCATCTTCTGCATGCATTATATCCTGGCTTCATTTCCCAGCATCCTCAGGTTCTTCAATCATTGACCTCCTTCTTAAAGTCCCATGTTTGGGAATAAATAAGCTTCTGACAGTACAAAGCAAGTTTGACACACCCACAATGCACTGCCCTCCAGAACTAGAGATTTGGCAAAGGTTCAATCAGAAAGACTATCCTCTGGTACACTAGGGCCACAGTTACTGCTCACACCACTCCGTTATCCTCCCCTTTCCCACATGCTAGGTTTCTATTACCTGCTTCTCGGCCTGGGGCATTAATGGATATCAGCTGCACTCATCAGGATGCTAATCGCTAATTAATCACTCACCACCATCAGCTGCTGTCTTTAAATATGACTCCTTCTCCATTCATCTAGGTCCTCAGGTTACTGATTCACTTGACCTCCACCTCCCCCCATCTCCACCTAGTCCCCGCAGATCCATCAGCCGCCACCACCACCAGTATCCAGACTCCAAGGGGGGATATTCCATGATGCTGCTCAGGGCAGAGACCCTTCAATCACAATCTACCTGAAGAGTCTGAGAGCCAAAGACTTTCTAGAAGACTAATTATGACACATCATGTGTAACAATAAATCATTCATCTTTTATAGATTTTTTCTTGTCTGATTGGAATCAGACAACAGCAGAAATAGGGAATGAAGACGAGTGAGCTCTTCCACAGGAGCGAACCTCTTCTGATCGCTCGGGCCATTTTGTGAAAATGTGAAAATTTCCAACAATAATATTCCAAACAGGCCTAAATAAATGTAATATATTATTTGCAAACCCCAGAACAAGAGAATCCAGCTCTGTTTTTAAACCACATGCTGGGAATAATTAGAAATAATTTCCAGTACTTCCATGCACCATCACGATGCTATGACTCCTTGGATGATGAAATGGTGAGCTTGGATGTAGAGGATGAGAGAAGAAGGAGGGGATGTAGTTCAGTGGTGCTTGAAATTGAACCCTTGAATCCGTGCTCAGGTTACCCGACTTAAAATTCTCACCAATTTTGCAATTGGGTTGCATCATGTGCTTAAGGAGAGATTTCACTAATATCCTTCTCCATCATTCCAGTAACAAACTCTGGACTGGATTCTACACCACTGGTCCATCACACACCACAAGAAACTGTTAAGATCTTCTAACCATCCACATCTCTTCGAGCAGGTGTTAACTTGTTGCAGTTATGATTTACAGTGAGGAATAAAGAAAAACACTCGAGACGTTTTTGGGAGGCCTCGTCATCAATGGTTGTCTTTTCATAAAATAAACTGTCGATAAGATTTGACACAGCCGAATGTGAGCTTACGTTAGCCTGAAGCTGCCTGTAAACATCAATCATCATTATAGCGGCTGTCCTCTATAGTCTGTATTTCTAAGGGTACAAAAATGGATTTCTAATCTCCTCATTACACTAGATACGTATTTTATTGTCAGGATTGGATAATATTTCTCATGTTGTTGGGAGGATCTAAGTGTTTTGTCATGACACTGCTGTCAAAGGAAGTGGTGAACAGTGACTTCCTGTTTTACTGGGGTATAAATATGAGGAGACACCTTCAACAATAGATTTGAAGGATCACATCTAGAGAGGTCAGAGGTCAGTTGAATCTTCAGGTCAGAAGGCCTCCCTAACCACCATCAGATGGCGCCGACACCAACACCAGCTGTTTGGGAGGGTATCAAGAAAAAAGCCTCTGCTGTCGTCCACACACAAGCTAACGCTGCTACAAGCTAACGCTGCTACAAGCTAATGCTGCTACAAGCTAATGCTGCTACAAGCTAACGCTGCTACAAACTAACGCTGCTGCAGTTTGACAAACACCACTGGGACATTCACTGGAACAAGGTCGGAGGTCAGATGAGACCAAAGTAGAGCTTTTTGGTGACTAACATTTAAGATAGGTGTGGCCTAGTAACAACGAAAGCAATAAAAGGAGACTCCGGCTATAATTGTGGCGAAAGGGGGCGGGGAAAAAATATTAAATTCAGTGTGCCAATAATTAGTTACAAATAGAGACAAATATTTGTTTCATGTTCAGAATTTTGTGTTAAATTTTGGTGGATAATTTAAATAAAAGATCATGTCTCTAGACATAAAGATATTTTTTGCATCTCATTTTACTCATTTTTGAAAAAGGGTATCAATAATTTCTTTAAGGGGTATCAATAATTCAGGAGGGCAGAGTATCTGGCTGAAGTTTCCGCTGATTATTATATCAGAACAATATTGTAAAATTATTGGGGGATCAACTTTATGATTCAGTAAGACAGTAACGAGTGTCAACTAAAAGCCATCGAACGTGTTTTCTTTTGGAAGAAATACTGTCATTATCTACCAGAGCAGTCTAAATAAAGTGTCACGAAGCATTACTGAATCTAGACTGAACCTACAGCAGAAGAGTGTCACATCAAAACGTATCAGCTGTGAAAGAATAAACAATTCAACGGAAGCGTCTCGAGGGAAATGTCTATTTCTGATGGTGGAGCAGCTTCTTAAAAGTGAAGTCGTTCATATACAAACTGCTGCTGTGATTCCATGACATCCACAGCATTTATAGACTCAATGACTGCCCCCAGTTACAGATACGTCCTTTCAGCACCGCTCTGACGTGAATCAGTGGGATTATATCTGATGGATTACACAGATTTTAACAAACAGTCCCTCATTTCTTCTCATGATGTGAGTTGAGCAGAAGAGAGAAGGATTCATAGCCAGAGAGGGAGAGTAGTCCGAGGATGGGGGGCATACAGTCAGAATTCAGACAGCAGTCATCTGTCATTCTAGCTGCTCCAGACGCTGACGTCTGCATGACTGGGTCTCCTTGTATCACAAGCTGTCCGTCCCAGCGGGTGTGCCCTTGTTCTGACAATGACTTTGCATAAAATACCATGAGTCCCTCATGACTCTGTCTTACATTTATTTCATTGGTTTTGTTTGTTTAGTGTGTATCTACACAACTGTGTACATGTTATTGGGTCAGATTAAGACACCCCATTGTGATGCACACTCAAAAGTAACATGACTTTGATTAATGTAGTACGCCATTGAAATAATTATACCTCTGAAAGGTGGGGGATTTTATGGAAACGTCACTGACGCCGCCGCAACTTTGTTTTTACCGGGAAAGTAAAAACATGCATCTCTATTCTTCTCTAATGAATCTACAACACTGGAGAGAATCTTCATCGTGGCTCACTTTCTCAAAGGAATTGCTGCCTCCAAGCAAACCTCGAAAGCGCCGGTACCATCATCATCATCATCATCATCATCATCATCCTAATGCCTGTCTCAATCTGCTTCTCACACTCTGTGACCCATTTCTTTATCTCCTCCCTGGTGCTCGGCTCTACAACCGCAGACAAGGTCAAGGACTCAAGGATGCGTTGCGTGGGTTACAACAAAAACAGGATGCTTATCAAGAGGTTGGCCGTCAGGCTCACAATTTTACACCTGTGAGAACCTGACTGACATAAACTATTTCCACAACCTCAACCATTACCTTGATTATTACTACTTCTTCTTCTGCAGTATAAAATCATCCAACTGGCTGAATAACATCCCTCCAAAGAGCAGATCTGCCAATCCAATGTTGTTAAAACTTTAATAATAGAGACCTGAACCTTTTTTCTATCCAGCTTACATTTACATTACAAGCATCCTCAGAACCTTTCAAACCAATTAGCCATAAAAATTATAATCCCTGACAGGTGGACTTCGAATGACGAAGATAATCTCATGAATGAGCACGTGAAGTGACCGAGAGTGGGAATCTGACCTTACACAGACTCATCACATGATTTAAGAGGGTTAAAATCCACACATGTCAGCTTAGACTGTTGCAGGGCAGAGTCGTCGGTGCCTACGTAAACTATATTCCTCTTGGTGGAGGTGGGGAGTGTCGGCAGGGGTGCTTTGAGTTTAATAAGAATATCAGGAATGGTGGCACCAGGAAAACAGAGTTGTTGCATTAAGGAAGCAAATCATCAATAAGGAGAGAAAAATGGAGGAAAAGAGTGTGAGAGGCGTCATGATGGGTGAATTCATATTTTTCTTTATATGTGGATTTATAGTGAATAATATTTTACCATGGGTAGCAGTAAATTGCTCAAATTACATCTACTTCCTCACACGCGCCTCATCCTTGTGTTAAACTGCGCTGCAGACTCTTTACAATTTTAAAGAATAAAAAAGCTAATAGGTTAATAAGTCATTTCAAATGCTGGTGGCGTCCCACAGGTCAGGGACTGAAGAGCGATAATGAAGCTGATAAATGGAAAGGAAATGGAAAATGAATTGAATATTTCCGTGTATAATGTCAGTTCTGAGCAGGGCTGTGTCTTTTCTTGTAATTTACACCGACAACACAAAGAGGAAATACATCGTTGAACGTTCACAGTGGTGTCATGTGTGGGTATCATATCACACAACCTTAAGGAAGTGGTTAACAGACAGCAATTGTGAGAATGATACCTCGGCTCTTACCACAGTACAGAAAAAATCTAAACCAGCTCTGTTTTCTCTGGTCAGTGTGAATGAACAGCACCAACCCTATGGAGTTTCATCTTTTCCAGTTCCTATTTGGGCCAATTCCATATTTGGTCCTAACTCAGACTAAGGTCGGATTTTTTTAAACTTGCGACCCAATCAGATCAGAATTCATGTGACTTTGAACTTCCATTAACATCGTCACAAATCTGAGCTGGCAAAAGTCCCTATTCAATCGAAAACCTCACTAGAAGCTCTACAAACATCACTAGACATCATTATAAACACTATAAAATCATTATAAACACTATAAACACCATTATAATAATAATAATAATACATTTAATTTATTATGAACACTATTAGTCATTATAAACGCTATAAACATCATTATAAACACTAGTAATCATTATAAACGCTATAAACATCATTATAAACAATAGTAATCAATATAAACGCTATAAACATCATTATAAAGTCTAGAAACATCAACAGAAATCATTATGGAAACTGGTAATCATTATAAATGCTTTAAACGTCATTATAAACACTAGAAACATCATTATAAACACTAGAAACATCATTATAAACACTAGAAACATCATTATAAACACTAGAAACGTCATTATAAAGTCTAGAAACATCAACAGAAATCATTATGAAAACTGGTAATCATTATAAATGCTTTAAACGTCATTATAAACACTAGAAACATCATTATAAACACTAGAAACATCATTATAAACACTAGAAACATCATTATAAACAGTAGAAACATCATTATAAACACTAGAAACATCACTATTCACTTCTTGAGAATATCGACTTAAAAAGGCAGGATGTCTTTCAGCCAAAGAAACCAAAGCTGGAGTTCTTCCACACTGTTGGTGACCTTCTTCATGCTCTGGGCTTTCATTTCATTTGGCTGACATAAATAAAACAAGATTCATATCTCACTTTTCAAAGATAAGACTACAAAGTCCAGGGCATATTTCACAGAGGCCCAGTGTTAGAAAGACTGAGAGGAGAGACTGGCCCTAAAGAAAGGTTTATGTTTGGAGCTCTGGGACAAATCCATAACGTCTCATTGATATGACATAAAGCTGATGAAACAGACAAATTAAGACGATCTAATTTGCGTAAAATGATTTCCAACTCTTAACATCGACAGTATCGTGGTTCCAACATCTCAAGCTGAAAAAAACATTGTGATGTCAGTACAGCCAGTTCCTCTGCTGATAACAAAGAAGTCTATCATCCTTTATTAAACCTTTCAGAGGCTGCACTGTCTTACAGAAAGACTTCGTAACGTAAATCCTATTTCTTTTTCTCATTTAGTCTTTCCTGACTTCATGTCCGGTTCTCTCTGCAATCCCTGCTCGGACCATCACTTCATGTTCCACAGCATGACTCATCATTATGAAGGCCGTTTTTATGCAAGGATGGCCAGATGTTGGAATCGTAGACGAGTTCTATCAATACTATCACAACTGTGACAGATATTATGTGTAATAAATGAATCAATGCCATCGACTGAACACGTGGGAAGTAAAACGGAAACCTCCTTCCTGTTTGCTTAAAGCTCCAACACGTACTGTATTTGATTGATCACCCACCTTCAGCCTCAGAGTCTGCAGCTTCAGGTAAGAGGTCATCCTGGACCCAGTCGGCCGTCCCACCGATCTGTACCACCAGGAGGCGCTTCAGTGACACCAGGTCCACATCTTTGAGGCCCATCTCTAAGTGGCGAACCACGCCCTGCCCTGGCTGGCTGGTGACCAGAGTAACCTGTAAATACACAGGAGGAGAGGAAATCAGCAAAATCTACATCAAACTAAAATAGAAAAGACTAACATATTTCATCAGCAAAGCGTGAGGAATGAAATGGACGGAAAGAATGAGTCCCACTTCAGTCCGGAACTGAAGCTGCACAGCTGGGCCCGTTAAGTTTACGTTAAGGCTTTCATTCTGACATCTGAAGAAGGAGGTTGTAAACAATAATTCAACATTTCATTTAGTTTTCCAAGTCTCTGGAGTAGAAACAGTTAGGTTGAGTCACTATGGGATGTGATCCTAGAACAGACTGATGACATCATAGAAATAGTTTGGTTGAGTCACTATGGGATGTGATCCTAGAACAGACTGATGACATCATAGAAATAGTTTGGTTGAGTCACTATGGGATGTGATCCTAGAACAGACTGATGACATCATAGAAACAGTTTGGTTGAGTCACTATGGGATGTGATCCTAGAACAGACTGATGACATCATAGAAACAGTTAGGTTTAGTCACTATGGACTTTTTGAGATTATTAATGAATCACATTTAATGTGAGGAGTTCAATCAGGGGGATTGATGGTACTATACAGGGGTTGGGGGTTTTTCCTGGGTAGACCCTTGAGGCCAGAGACGAACGGGTGGGAGTAGTTTCTTTTTGTTATTTGTTCTTTTGTAAAAGACTTAGACAAATTAAAGTTTGAATAAAGCCTCCAGACATGAGAGATCAAAGCAGAGGTGCATTAAACCTACATCAATTCTAAAGGTCCTGGGGGGGGGGGGTTCCACCGGCTCCAAGGAGAAGTTCTCACACATGCTGTGGGCTTGGTACTTTTTCAACCCCCATGTGTGCTCAACCACATGAGGTAACTCATGTCTTTAGTTTCAAAAATTTATGGTTGAATTAAAAGTCCTAGAAAACGCATCCGTCAGTGACGACGGGTTCTGACTCGGATCCAATCAGGGTAGAAGCATAGCAACGCAAATATTTCTCCACTCTCTCTCATGCCTTTCCTGTCGCTTCTAGCTACTAAAAACTAAAGGTGGTGATGTCATCGAGATTCCACCACTCTAATCTATAAACCAACAGGCAGGGCCGAGGTCTACTATCTATCTGGATCTTCATTGCCACTTAGCTAGCAGGTCCCCGTCCTGGGGTCCACACACAAAACATTTTAAACAACACGTAGCTCATAAGTAAGTCTCAACGTGAAGAAGTCTCACCGACGCCACAACACAACAAATAACATCTGTCGTGGTTTTTCACTCGGGACCTAGCATTAGGCATGTTGCTGGTGTGTTCTTGACTGAAGACCTGCTTCAGGCTTCCTGAGGTCCGTATGCAGGAGGGTGATTGTGAGAAGTTGTCACGTCTTCAGATTCGAAAAGTCGAAACTTCATCACAAATACCTTTTTTTTGTGTGAACTTTAGGGACATAAGAAACTGTATCTGAATTAAACACATAACGTCAGAGTAAAGTTCAGTAAAGCAGAAACTAATTTAATGCTTCCTGTATCTGAGTATCTGACATAAAAAGAACAAAACTGTTGCCAATATGATCAACTATTATACAGAATACTTTCTGATAATAAAATGTCTGACATATGACATTTCCATAAGATACAATAATCAAGTACTGTCTGATGATGGAAGGGAATACAAGGACTGTCCTTCGGCCGTATGGATATAAACACAGATAAACTGATGTATGTTGAGCTGGATGACATTAGTGAGCAGTAAATGAGTGTTATAATGGAATTATGAACGGCTTCTGCTCTTTACTTCCTGCTGTAAGGCTAAAAGTAAAATCTGAACGAAGACACACACACACACACACACACTGGAATGAAAATGTGTATCATATAAGTGGATCATCAACGCAGAGACAGACAGTTACACGTCCCTGCTCAGCGTCTCTCTGTCCCCTAATGGAGCCTTACGTATCTGTGTCTGTCGGAAACAGTGGCTCTTAGTGTAATCATCTGCCCAGAGCTTCCTCATGGAGCCGGTTGGATTCGAGCAACTCAACACCCCAGGTCCTCGTTTTCACGGAGAGACCGGTTTATTTTTCAATCGGGTCGTTCATTTAATCCATGTGGGTTGAATCCAAATGAAAGACGTCTAGGTGCTTCTTAAGCCTCTTGGTTGAGAGGTTAGACGTCTTCAAGCCAAAACAGAAGTCCAGTTGCTTTAAATTCAACCCTCATGGATTACCAGGACCTGGATGAAGGAGGATCTACAAAGACAGATCCTCCATCTCAGTCTAATAAATGAGATGCTCTCAGTACTGTCAGTTTATATTCCCACTGCACCAAAATGTAATATTCTAACATCTGAAAAAAACACGAAACCCAAGAAGCAATGGAACGAATGCTGCCTTTGAATTTCATAACCAACAGAGGAATTAACCATCAAGCGTGCCGCATCATTGGACGGTCATGATCTCGTGTCAGTATCACAGGCCGCGTTCACTCTGCCAGTCCTCATGCTCAATTAGGATTTTTTTCTTAGATCATATTTTTGTGTGTATCTGTCCACATTACTCTGAAGTGTCCTAATACAGACTCCAGTACCAACATTTCACGCCTCTGAACTCACCCGCCCTAACCAAATACCATCATGTTTATTTTTTAGTAGTAGTGCTTATACGTCTATGCTTACCTCCAAAGATGTGTTGTCGTCTGCATGGCTGCCAGCGCTGGTATGTCTCATATACTGTTTAAACTGCTGTAGACTATCCAGCACCGCCTGTCGTAACAAATCGCCTCCTCTGGCTGCCCCTCTAATGCAGCCTTCACTTGGAATAGCCCTCAGCTCCTCAACACAGGACTGCAGCCTCGGAAGGTTACCACGAACCTGCTAAATATAGAGGCAGAGAGCAGAAATGAATAAAGAGCAAAATTATGGGGGACAGAAAAGCCGGATGGGAAGCTGAGTGGGAGAAAAAGAAACACCTTCATCGGTCTTACCACAAATGGCAGGAGACATTCCGGCTGCCTGCTAATGGCATATAGACTGAGTAGCGGTATCCTACAGGGTCCCTCCAGACTGCAAGCCAGGGACAGAAAGTTATCCAGAGCGTCACAAACTGCTGTACGGGTCTCGGACCACCAGGGCGGCGATGCTTCCACGATCAGGACTCTTGCTGGTTGCCGGAGAAATGAAGACCAGTGAAGCAGGTTTCCAGAGTTGGAGGAAGCAGCCGACCTCTTCCTGTTGTTTGCAGACATCTTAAAGCAACAAACAGCAAAGACAGAAAAACCATGAAAAAAACTCTTAGGGGAACATTTCACGTCACGCATCGACGCATCTTCAATTAAAGTTTACCTTTATGTGTCAGGTTCAGTGCTGTAGTCTTCTTTTTCTGTCTTTGCTGTTGTGAGTGATATACAACTATTAGAGTAAAATATGAATAAATGATAGAAATACAAGATAGATCTACCCGGTTTGTTTTGTTTGCACCAAATTTTGTCTAAATTGAACGAATAGTTGAGAAATTGAAAAGGATTTCAGGCCGTAATAAATCCCAGGAGATAAAATAACCCATAATGGCGTAAATATGCAACCAACGGTTTCATCTTGAGATATAGATATTTAAAAGTAGGAGTAAGCAGGAGAAAATGTTTTCAAATCACATCTAGGAGGTGAGGAGTAGGAAAGGGCTCTTCCCTTTTGGAGTGGCCATATTGGATTTTCAATCCATTTCCATCCATTGGCCGGTTCTGCTGACTAACAGTACCACTGATGGTAGTGATGGGGTTGTTAATGGAACCATAACCGGTTACAAAGTCCCTCACTTCTGCTTTGGAATCAGATCTGTGTTTTGCTGAAGTGATTTGGTTTAAGCCCTTCCTGACGCAACACTCTCAATTTATACGGGCTTGTGGAAATACCCAAAGATGAGCAGGGACTTCACAGGGGGGTAAAGTGATTAAAAGAGAATGTTTTAAAGTAGTTTTTGTGGAATAACTGTTAAATATTTAAGGGAGAAAAATGAGGCTTTCATTCAAGTAGGAGATACTTGCTTCGTGGTGATGGAAGGAACACCGTTAACACAATCATTATTCATTAATTAAATGCAAACGGACGATTATGGACTTTGTATAGATAAAAATAAATAGATAACAACACATCCTATGGAAAACAGCCAGAGGTGACTCTTATCAGAACAAGAGTCTTTAACAGAACTAAGCTGAGCTCTGAGCGCCCTTTATCAACCGGGCTCTTCAATCCCCGGCCCTGAAACCCGGCTCTGTTCTGATTTCAAAGAGAGCGGTTATTTGACAAGTAATAAAGAGTACACTGTGTGGAAGTGTGTGCCGTTTGATCTTCTTCCTCTCATCTGTCCCGGACTCAGTTCCCCTCTTCTAAGTCTAAACCCTGTCCTCCTCAGTAGCCCCCAGATCAAACATCTTTCGCCATCACACCTTTGATCTTGCATCATCCCTTGGATCATTTTCTGTGTGAAAAAAACAAATATAAAATAAATTCAATTCAGTTAATAAATAATAAAGCTTCTTTTCCCCACACCTGAATTATGCCGGTGTTGTTGTCTCTGCTGGATTTCTTCCCTGTAATGAAAGTTTCACAGATAATATTACCAAAACATTATAAAAAACATGTGAATTATCTAAATTTGCTTTACAGTCTAAATGTATGTTTGTGTCGAGGTCCATGTTGGCTGTATGTATTAGCATGACAGTTAAGTTGTCTTTGTCTTAAAAACTATGTTAAATGAATGAAGATGCTGAACGGAGATTATTTTATCGTCATATCCACAAAAAGTTGGGGATATTATGAAATCGTCATCACCGCCGCAGATCCTTCCTGCTAACGCCATAACTCAAAATGTATCTCTTGAATCATTTATACATTTTTTATCCATATAGACCTTAGTGCGAGGGAGAACTGGATTGATTTTGGTCCTTTGCATAAATCCAACGACAGAGGGAACAAATTCTCCAAAAGTTTTCAGGCTTTTATTTCCCAACTGTTGGTCAGATTTAGTGTAAATTTGGTTTATATGAGTTGACTCAAGAGATTTTTATTGTACATATCATATTTTACTCTAATAGTTTATGTTTTGGTTGCTAGGTGGAGCTCTTTTTACGAAAAAGTTCCTATCCATTGTTCTGATCTAGTTTGATGTACCTCCTACGAACTTCCTGAATAGTTCTGTAGTTTCTCATTTAATCATCTTATACATTCTAAATGCCTCTTAAACATTTAAAATTTCTTTTATACATGTAAATGTGTGTCAAAGTTATTTTGTACCGTTTTTCTCTTGGCAGTGAAGTTCTGTCTATGTAAAAAAGCTGACAACAAGCACAAAAACGGAAAATAGAAAAGACAGAATAACAAAAAAGGGTACAGTCAAGTTAATGAGATTGTCAGTATTAAAATAATTAGAATAAAATATAACAAAGTCCAAGGATGTTTAAGGCTAATTTAAATATGTGAATGATATATGATCAGCTTCTTTAGCTTTAGTAAACTTTTACCTTAGCTAGGTTAACATCCACGTCCTCAACAGGTTTCTCCTTGAACCATGATATGAAAATCAGTAGGAAAAGATTTTTTTATTCTTGACAGTATTTGCAGAAAGAAACAAAACCTTTTCCTATATTAAGAGCTATACTGTCCGCTAGCTAAAGAGCTAACGTTTAGCTAGTTTTGTTGTATTGAAACAAGCTCCTCCCCCCCGTTCCCGCTCTGTCTTCTCATTGGCGCAACGACCGTCAATCACAAAACCGAAGATTGCTTATCGTTAAGATGAATCACGTCTCACCTCAAAAGTTTTTCGTCAACAGTTTCAACTACTCTGTGCGGTTAATCAAGATAAAAAAGACACTAAATGTGAACAATACAGTAATATAATGTTATGGATCATTAGTTGCTCCATAATATGACGTTATTTAATAAAGAATATAGTTATTGTCTCTACATCATCTAGTCTGGCTCTTTGTCTGGAACGTGTTTTCAGTCCTGATAGTGTAAATGTGCCAAAGGTTCAACAGTTCTTCCTTTATATGTCACATTTTTTTATCAAAGTAGCCTATGGTTCGACAAGAAGACCATGTTTGGCATTTTTGACAAAGGCGAGGCTCTCAAAGGTCCAGTGTGAAAAATTGAGCATTATAAATAAATCACAGCATTTCATGATGAAATGTTGTATTTCATAGAAAAATATTCAATTTAAATTATATTAGATTAACCTTTCGTTAAAACATGCGTTTTAGAAAACTTTTTGAACCTTATTAGACTTTTTGGGTTGTATCAAATTACATAATCCTATTCCGTGGATCCTTAAACGCTTTAATATGCCGAAGAATCCCACTTACAGGAAAGGACTTTCTCAATAGTTATGGATAATACCTCCTCCCCGGTGGCCCCTTTGAACTGTGGTGTTCCCCAGGGCTCCTTAGTCGGCCCCTTACTCTTTATCAAACACATGCGTACACTGGGTCACGTTATAAACATGTTCAGTCACGTTTATCAAGCAGAAATAGAGACTCAGAATGAACTCAAACAAACAGTTGAGCAGGACATCAAAGGGTTAAAGAAATGTGTTTCTGACGGCCGCCCTGATGGATCCAGGCCTTCGTGGTAGTCGGCGTGTGCGGTAGCGTTCTGCTGAGTGAGAGTTTGAAAGCCCTGAGAGTAAAGAGAAGATATGAAAGGAGTTGGAGGTGGAGAAAATGGTTTTAAAAAGATTTGTGGTCCGTGTAACGAGCTTTGGTGTAGAAATGAGAATTGACTGATTCATAGTTACAAAGCTTTATTGTCTCTCTCTCTCTCTCTGACTCAGTGTTTCTCGCCCCCACCCGCTCGCCCTCACGTTTCTGTGTCGGGGTGTGACATGAAGAATGGTGGGAGCACATCTGCTTGTCGGTGATAAGATGAGATGTGCTATTTCTGCCAACTCTCTGCTCCTGGAAGAAATTCTTGCCAGGTGGATTTTGGCCCGGAGTCGAGAGCCTCTAAAAGTCTCATTGGGGTTTGATGCTGCTATTTTCAGAAAAGCAAGTTTTCTCCCCTCAAAAGTTCTCCCTCATCATTAAATTGTTCCATATCTGCTCCACCTCCCTGTTCCTCTTCATCTCCGCCGTCCCTCGTCACCTGGCCAGCAGAGATCTCAGGATGCTTCTGCTCCGTCGGTCCAAAGATACGAGGCCCGCTCACGTGACGGGATTAGCTGCATCGATACGATGGGAGTTTAATCGTCCGCGCCCACAGACTCTCGTTAGAAAAGCCACAAGTGCTTCTTCATTTAGTCGTGACGAAGACTCATACTTCTAGGTCAACAGGAGCTTTGCGGCGGAGCACTAATCCGTGACGCCTCCTTGATTTCCTCCGGAGGATTGAGGGAAAGTCTGCCGGTGGTCTCAGAACTTATTTGACACACTAGTTGCTAGTGTTGACTGTTTTTTGACTTCATGTGTGATGGAGGTTAAATGAATAAAAGTCACTTGAGTTATGTTGTTTGAGTTTAATTCCCTCAGGCGGGAGCGGGAGCATGAAATGAGAACGTTCCTTCACTACGTCTAGGAGAGTTCTGCTGAAGATGGAGGCGGACAGCAGGGAAACGTTTTTATGAGCTGAGAGAAGAGCTGAGCCGATGTTTGTTTCATCCACACAGCCTGGAACTGAAAAAAAAAGGAAAGCAAGTCTATTTGTGATTATTTGACCCTGAGCTTCTAGTTTGTTTTGCAGAACCCCAGATATTT
>JBBDHG010000238.1:462500-472500 GCA_037951165.1 Lophius americanus
GAGAAGGAAGAAAAGAATCATTTCTCGTGGTGGCGGATGAAGACATGAAGGTGGAACATCTGACGGCGGTTCATTTCTCAGAGCAGGATTGAGTTGATTACATTCACGGACCGACTAGCGGGTTTATCTAATTGCTTTGGGAAGAAAATCCAGGCCGTCGCTGCGGCGTCTGAAAATAGACGGAGCTGAACATCTTAGTCTGTTTGGTTCTGATGTGAATCGGCCGGTTCTGATAATCCTGCCCGGACTGAAGCCCAGAATAAATGTGGAGAAATAAAGATCTAGTCAGTCGTTCTAGGATTCATGGGGTGTGATCATCACTTTATCTATGTTTGGTCCACTTTCTTCATTTATCTTCTTCTTCAACGATTCCTGCTGATGACGATCGCATATCTACGAGCAAAAGCTGTTTGAATATGATTCTGTAACTTACTGTTTTCGGTTTATGGCATCAGCACACACTCGCGTTTCTGTTTGCTGCTTGCTGTATTTCAAGCGCTCTTATTTTGAAGGATCACAGCGGAAGTAATGTTGGTGGACATTGTGTATGTGTTCTGACTTGATGAAATTAAAGTAGGCTCCGCCCTCGGCGCTTTGAGTTTCTTCAACCGATTGTATGACATGTGGAAAGTGAAAATAAAGGTTTGTACGCCTCGTTCAGTCTGTTATATGTTCTATGCTGGAATGGACTTGAGTGGCTCCGTACTAAAAACTTTGTGTTCAGTATTTTATTTCAGCTTATTTTTTTATATCCCAGAAACAAGGATACAAGTCTCAACACTCTCATGACCTTGTCAAGAAAGAAGGTCATGTCCCCTGGTCTTACCTGCTTCCTGTCTCTGCTCAGCAGCGAGGGTCTGTCACAGGTTTTAAAAAGTTAATTTGAAGGTAGTTTCTTTTTACATCCTTTCTTTGTGTGAATAATTGAAGACGCTGAGCTTCTCTGGACTCACACTCTTCCTCTCCCGGTTATTAAACCCTATCTAACTTTCATGAGGCGCTGAAGGAGCGGACTTCATATTACGTTTCCCTCGGAGCGCCAGGAGAGGAGGAGGCCTCTAAGGGCGCTCTGCTGCCCGTTATCTCGTCCTCTCTCCACAGGCCGCCACCACTGAATGTGATAATTAACCATCAGTCTCAGCCTGTTGGTTCCATTCATCCACCTGGACTTTCTTATCGGCTCTGAAGAGAACTTGTGGGCCTCAGCGGACCGGCGACAAAGCACCGGTCTGCCTGCGGTTCTCCCCAGTGACTGCTGCTCGGCAGAAGGCAGGAGATAAAACGGTAGAGAGGAGAAACTCGTCACAAAGAAATTGGATTATGACGGCAGGGACACGGAAATAACGGCACATATTGTCACGAGTCTCAGAAGCAGGTACAAAAACACATTAGAGGGAAACCACCATAATGACCAAACAGCAGAAACGCATTCACACGGGAAAAAGTCTTTATTGTCTGTACCAGTGATCTATAATTCAAATTAAAACACATTTTCTCTAAAGCATGTGTGCCACAATTATTTAATGTTTGTACCTTCACCTGTGTGAGCAGGAACTGTGAAGTGGTGAACAGGTACTTCCTGTTTGACTGGGGTATAAATATGAGGTGACACAGGCCTGATTCTCTCTGAGGTTCTTCATCATGATGAAGAGCAGAGAACACAGCAATGAGGAGCAAAGAAAAGTTGTAGAGCTGCACAAATCTGTCATGGAGACAAGAACATCTCTCAGCAGTTCAAATGTGAGTTTGAACAGTTAGATCAACAATGAAGAAGTTTAAAGAGACTGGAGATGTTAGACATCAACCTGGAAGAGGATGTGTCTGTAAACTGACCCCACACACTGTGAGGAGGATGGTTGGACTGGATAAAGACTCTCCAAGGATCACAGCTAGAGAGGTCAGAGGTCAGCTGAATGTTGGGGTCAGAAAGTCTCCCTAACCACCATCAGATGGCGCCGACACCAACACCAGCTGTTTGGGAGGGTAGCAAGAAAAAAGACCCTGCTGTCATCCACACACAAGCTAACGCTGCTACAAGCTAACGCTGCTACAAGCTAACGCTGCTACAGTTTGACAAACACCACTCGGACTTTCACTGGAACAAGGTCAGAGGTCAGATGATACCAAAGTATTATCCATAAGCACTAATCCGGTTGAGGGTCCCGGGGGCTGGAACCTATCCCAGCTGACATTAAGCGAGAGGCGGAGTGAGCCCAACGGGTCACCAGTTGATCACAGGACTCCCACATGGAGACAAACAAGCATTCATGCTCACATTCACTCCTACGGGTAATGAATAATAAATAATATGAACGAACAATCGGGAGTTTAAACAATAAAGACATTTTTTACGTCTCATTTTACTAATAATGCTAATTAATTCTAGAAGGAAATGTACAAACTGTACTACATGTTTATGAACAAAGATCAGTGTAGATTTTGTCACGCACTGCACCTTTAATTATTCTCACTATGACGGTTTATCCAGTAGTAACTATGAAGAGGGAAGGCTGTGTGTTCTTTTGAATGGATCATCTACAGAACCTCATACTACATCTGTCTTCAGAGGTGTGTGTTTGCGTGTGTTTCACTATGAGCGTGTGTGCAAGTGTGTGTGTGTGTGTGTGTTTTTGAGTGTGTGTGTATATAAATCATACATACGCCAGCAGTGCCACTCCAACCTGAAAACATGTGCAGAACACCCCCCCCCCCCCAGCCCACACAAACACACAGCTGGTTGGTCATGAGACCCCCTCCCTGGAGCAGACCCACCTGACAGCAGGCTGAGGAGTGTGAACCGTGTGTGTGTGTGTGTGTGTGTGTGTGTCGGCGCTCAGTCACCTGCATGCATCACTTCTGCTTCTGTACATTTCAAAGAGGAAGTCAACAATGACATCACTTCAGCCTGAGTCAATCCCTCGCCACCTCCCACAGAGAGAGGAGCGCCGAGGAGCAGAGAGAATGAAGGAGAGGTGGGACTGAGCCTGATGGACGAAGAGCATGTGAGGAGGAGGAAAGAGCAGAGATGAAGGGAAAGGAGACGAATGTAAAAACTGTTTTAAACCAGCTCAGAGGAGGTTGGTGTGTTTTTGGTTTCATCTCTCTCTCCTTCAAACTGTGTGGAAGAAAAAACAGAACAAATAAAAGGAGGTCTGGTAAAAAGATGAAATCTGAGAAGAACTTTGGGGGATTTAACCTTCATGTCAGGAATGACAGCTTTGATCTGATCTCCTTCTGTTATATCCTGTAGATAGTGTATAATGTAAAAGTTCAGCTTCAGACAAATCTGTCATGATTAATGTTCGATCGTGAATATGCGTTCAAACAAACGGACAAACCTAAAATCAACCGCTGCTGATTATTCCCCCCGGACAATCGGGATGTTATGGAATCATCATTGTCGCCATAACTCAGAAACCGTTTCATGGATCATTTTCAAACTTCACCCCCACATAGAACTCAGTGTGAGGAAGAACTGGAGGGATTTTGGAAAACATTCGGTGTATATTTCCGACACCAGTTGAGACCAACGTTTCACTAAATTTGGTCTAATTTCATTCAAATTGAGTTCAGATGAATCGACCGGAGGAGAAATATCTCCTATACATCAAATTTACTCTAGTTGTTTTTATATATATATACATATATATATGTCTCTATATATACACATATATATATATATGTATTATGTTTCACTCTAATAGTTCATAATTCACTCACTAGGAGGAGCTTCGTTTATAAAACCCAAACTCTTCTTTGCTTGTCGTCAGGCAGAACACAGGCGGATCGGCGGCGCTGGGTTTAGTTTACCTGTCGGATAAAACCTACGTAACTCAGGTCGGGTCAGAGTAGCGGCTTTGAGACCCGCTGGAACCCGCCGACGGCCCAACATTTCCTACCAAGTACCAGTTCTGTTATTTCCACTACGACAGAATTCTCGTCATTCTCTGATGGCGTTTGTTAAAAAGTAAAAGCAAATGATAAACGAGAAAAACGTAGTCAAGACAAAGAAAGGTGAAAACAAAAGTGACATTAATGGGGAATGCTGGTTTTCCTGGGGGATGACATCACACACACACGCACGCACACACACACACACACACACACACACACACACGCACGCACGCACGCACGCACGCACGCACACACACACACACACACACACACACACGCACACAAACACACCCACACACACACCCACACACACACACACACACGCACACACACACACACACACACACACACACACACACACGCACACACACACGCACACAAACACACCCACACACACACCCACACACGCACACACACACAGTATAGATGCTGACTACTTAAGACAAAAGACATCGACTCACACGACTAAAATCACTCATAGTCTAATATCGCTAGGCATTCTGGGAAATCTTTCATTCATTTCAATGGTGAAACTCTTGTTATAAAAGTCTTAATATCTTTAAACGTTTAAAGGTTTAAATGTGAAAAGTCACAGAAAACATGTGGTTTAATGTTTAATAGTTGAATGTTTTCTTTAGTTTAAAGTATGAAGGAGTTTAAAGGTGTTGTTGATGTTTATTTACTTACGGTGAGATTTCCCCCCCCCTGGTTAGATGAACCGTTTCAGCTCAGGTGACTGACCTCGGATCCTCCTGACAGCACCTCCTTCATCCTCCTCCTCCTCCTTTTACTTTATCATCATCTGTGTCATTAGCAGAAAAGCAGACAACTCTCCCCTTGAAGTGGAAAAAATGAATATTGCTGCAGACCACACTCCCCCCAATCCCCCCACAGTCATTTATTTTCCTCTTTTCTTCTTTCACTTTCTCTCCCCTCCACTTTCCTCTCTTCCTCTTTCATGTACAGATCAGAGAAGACCACCACTTATCACAGGAGTCTGGAGGGGCTTCCTCGTAAAAGCTACCATTACACGACTATTTTATCACACCACAAACACAGAGACCCCCCCACGCCCTCTCTCTCTCTCTCTCTCTGTCACTCTCTGTCACTCTCTCTCTCTCTCTCCCCCTCCCCTCCCCCCCCTCCCTCTCTCTCTCTCTCTCACTCTCTGTCTTGATCTCTCCCTCTCTCTCCCCCTCTCTCTCTCTCCCTCACTCTCTCTTCCTCTCTGTCTCTCATGTTCTCAGTCGGATCTCCTTCTTGTCTTCCTTTTTCAAACATAAGTACCCCCGAAAAGCCCCCAATCCCCTGCGTTGTACAAGCACCCCCCCCCCCCCCCTGAATTAGTTCCTAATGTACAAAAAAAAAACATGTTTTTTTGGTCAAAAAGAGAAAATCTCCGTCTATTAGTAGTGATAATAAAATATGACATATTTAAGGTAAACCTCATCAAGTCGATTCATTTCCACCTGATTTGGACTAAATTGAGTCGATCTCACTCAAATAAATGAAGTTCATCTAAAATAATTCCTTTTTCCAGGATAAAAAACATCAATCGTGATAGAAATACTTTTACATGATTGAATATAGTTAATCCAAAGAATTCCTGTTGAGAGAAAACAGTGTGAAGAGTAACATAAATGAATGTTTTCATACAGTTTTTATGAAGGGTGGAGGAAAGAAAGACAAAGAAACACAGAAACTTGATTTGCATTGACTAAAACAGGAACTCCTGGGTGCTCCAGGTTGTCCAGGTGACCCAATCAGCCTCCTGCAGGAGGACCAGGAGAGGAACCCAGGGGACAGAACTCTGGACTCTTATTCACTTTTACACTCAGGACCGCCTCAGTTCTGGTTCTGTGAAACCTGGACTCCTCTCTAGTGGAGAGGTGATCAGTCGTCTCCTGATGGACTCCACTGACTGCTCAAAGGAGAGGAGAGGAGAGGAGGGAGGAGAAAGGAGGCGATGGATGAGAGTTGAGAGGAACAGAGTTCCTAAAAATGGATGCAGAAACAAACAGGAGGGAAAGAGAGAGGGAGCGAAGAGAGAGGTGAGACACACAGAGGACCTGTTGCCAAGGTGACAGGAGGCAGGAGAGGCTCCTTCCTCCCTGCCGTGTTTCACACAGTGATGTCATCGGTTGCCGCCGGCGACTCGCGGCCCTTTGGCCAATGAGACAAAAGCCCAGGAGGGCGCCGCCTGTCTTTATACTGTCTCCTTCTCTTTTATGGAGTGACCTGATGACCGCTGCCTCGTTTTTTACCCCCTTTCTTTTTTACTTATTCTGCTCAGACAGGAGGGAGGGAGGGGGAGGGGGAGGGGGGCTTATTAATGCAGCTGAGCAATGGAGCTTATTAGGCAGCTAGGGGGGAGGAAGAGGAGGAGGAGACCACAGCGAAGGTTCAACTCCAGTAAGGAGGGGCCAGAGATTCAGCTCCTTGGTTCCAACAAATCCAGTCAGAGAATTTTCTCATTTTCACATTTCACTCTTTGGTCATGATGGCAGATCGTTAAATCTGAAAAGATTGGAAAACCAATTAAAAAGGTGTTAGACTAATTAAAATCTTCTAAAAGGGAACGACTGCAAATTACAACAGATTTATCTTAATAAAAAGAAAAAACACATCAGGAAGTTTATAGTCAATGGAAAAAGATGATCTCAGCGTTAGTTTTATTATTTATGACCATAAAAGATGATTTTTAGAAAATGATTTGACCCTCATTAGACTTTGTTTTAAACTTATTGTTTAAAACAAACAAAAAAACAAACTTACCTTTGATGTTTTTACCAAACAGAGAAAATCTGTCTTGCTGGATATTATTATAATGATCTAATAGTTCTAGTAGATTTTATCAGCCGACGTTCCTCCACCAGGAGGTGGAGAACCGCCTCCAACTGGTCCAGACACACTTTTCACTGAGTAATAGTGACTCAGAATGAACTCAAGTCAAACGGCGGAAAAGGACATTAAAGGATTTAAGGTCTGAAACAGCGAGCGGTGGACCAGAACACGGTTCCTTTAGACCTCGGGAGATTTAATCCTGTCGTTTTTTCCCTGAACGCAGCACGAGGCGGTGGCGTCAATAAAGAGTGAACCTGGACTAAAGCCCTGCTCTTATCTCTCACGCTGATTATTAAGTGTTTGTGTTTTACAACCATTGGGTTGTTTTTGATGCTTTGATGATCCGGTGGTTCTGAGATCCAGCCTCAGAACTTTCAGTCCGCTGACTTTCAGGTGATTCTCTGTTCTGTTGAGACGTTTTCCTGTCTGTTGCCTCTGAGACACGTGTCCTGAGTCACATGTTGTTTGGAGGTAAATTAAGATTAAAAAACTTAACAGATTAAATCTTGGAATAGTGTTTTTTTATAATCTCAAAATCCACTTTTTTAATGAAAGGTCAATCTTCCAGAGTAAAAATAAATAAATCTGATTTGTTAATAGTTCCTAACAGTATGCCCTTCCCAAAACTAACTCTTTTCTCATTATTTCTCATATATAAATATATATATATTTTTTTACTTTTGTAGTCGGGTGAAGGTCTAATTGTAAAATTTTGCATATGAGAGATAATTAATGCTCAAAATGTGTTTATTGGAACAACTTCAAATTTCATCCCCCAATAAATCTTACTGTGAGGAAGAACTGGATTGATTTAGGGAAACCTTGGTTGAATATTTCCACCACTAGAGGGAGCTTTATCTGCAAAATCTAAATTTCTCAACCGTTGTTCCGATTAAATCCAAATTGCGGTTGAAATAAATGCCCTGGAGGAGATTCTTATTTCTATCTTATCTTACTCACTAGAGGATGTTTTTTTTATTCTCTTTTTCTGAGATAACGTCGTAACGGTTGGTCTGATTTAGTCCAAATGAACCTCTAGGAGATCTAACATGTATTTGTCATGTTTTACTGTAATTGTTCCTACTTTATTCACTAGAGGGGATTTTTTTGTAAGTAAAAAATTCAACAAACTGCTTTTTGTCTGATTAAGTCTAAAATTGGCTCGTATGTTTCCTCAGACATCAATATTTGAAGACAAATCTATCTGGAACTGTAAGGCGGCCAGATCCTCATTCTGAATGTCGAGGCTGCTGGACAAGACAGGAGAAAAGAACCACATGAATATTTCACCACCTGACCGGACCGAACCTTCAACCCATCCAAGTAGTTCTGAGAGTCTCGCTATCAGCTGTTGTGTTTTACTGCTTCTTCCAGCAGCCAGTGGAAATCTCCACTAACTGACACTTTTAGGACCTCAGCGAAACAACAGTTTATTAAAAGATATAATAATACAAAGGTTCTGGTCTTTGGTACTGGTACTGGTACTGGTACTACTGTACTCACAATGATCGTTTGTGAAATTTGGAATATTCCCAGTAACGCAATAATATGAGGAACACCGTGGATGCATCATCAGTGACGCTCCTGAGGTCGTGGGTTCCAGCTCTTTCAACATCGGACCTCTCACCTACATGACAAAGCTGGAGGTGATCAGGTTCTGACATGAATCCCAGCAGCAACAATCGGCAGGTGAGCCTTTAATCCATCAACTGGTAGACTCTCTGCAGCTTCAGTGGTGATGCGTGTCCAGAGTGGATTTAAACATGACTTTTCAAAGTCAGACAGAGCTTTGAACAGTGAGAGATGTTCTCGAGGATGGACCAGCGGATCCTCCAAACCCAGACCGTAGAAGACAGATGCCTGAACCCGACCTTCTCACTTCAAGGATTAGTTAAACCACAGGAATCTATCGCACACCTGGTGGATCATCCTAACCTTAACCATAGAAGAGGCGTGTCTGAACCCAACCAACAGGGAAAAGAACTTATCCAGAACCCCAGTACAAATACTGGAGCTCATAGAAACCCTCTAATGGATCGGTTGACTAAAGTTCTAAACCTTAAACCCTGTCAAGGCCCAAACGAGGAGTCCTGCCTCTGCCCCGACGTCGGACGAGGTGGGCGGAGTCACTGAGACAACTCTCTAACCTGGACCGACATACCTCATTAAGTCATGTTCAGAACCAGCATCTGTTCTTTTCCATTGATTCCTCTTGTGCGTGACTCCGTGAGTGTGGACCGACCCGTTGTTGGTACTGACACCGTCGCCTCTGCGGTCGTTACAGCGTTCTGACTGTTCAGGACGCCGGCCAGCGTTTTAAAGTGGGTCACGTTGGAAAACATTTCTCTGCCAAGGATGGTCCTTCTCCGCGTGTGAGTGTTCTGGGAGTGTTCTGGGAGTGTTCTGGGAGTGTTCTGGGAGTGTTCTGTGAGTGTTCTGTTCTGGGGGCTGGAAGTATTTGGAAGAATCTCCATGTTGTGAGCGGCTGATATTGATTTTGTGCTGCTGTTCACGTAACGTCAATACTTTCCCCTCCATTAGCCGGGATAGCTCCGTCGGATCTGCATCGATTTGTCGACATGCAGACTGGACCTGCCTCGTGTGTGAGCAGATGACTTTCAGCTCCACAGTCGGGTCGGACAAAAGTAAATAAAATATGAACTTTTACAGTAAAATAATATATAAACACGATTTTTCTCCTCCAGTCGAATCATATGCACCAAATTTAGACCAAAAATGATGGACTGAAAACTGTTGGAGATAAAGCTCCCCCTTGTGTCAGAAATATACATCTGACCTGTCTAAAAATCAATCCAATTCTTCCTCACACTCCGGTCTATGTGGGTATAAAATATGAAACTGGTCCTTGAAATCGTTTTTCAGTTATCGGGTTAAAACGAAGGATCTGCGGCGCCACGATGACAGCGACGATGACGATTCTTTCAGGACATAAAATCCGATATTCAAATCATCGACTTCAAACATTGTTTAACATAATTATCACTGAAATCAGTTCACTGTAACCAGTCGTCATAATAAAGGAAGAGTTCAAACAGAGGGTGTGTGTATGTGTGTGTGTGTCTGTTTAAATCACGACGCTGCGAGGCCACGCCCACTTCCTCAGGTATCAGCGTCTTCGCTCTGCAACCTGCAGGAATGGAGAAATCAGCAGGGTTTTTTTCTCTCACCGCTACAACAGAAACAGCATCGCTCACCCAAAGTAAAGAATAGAAAAGACTGTTTTTTATGTTTACACTGTAAA
>JBBDHG010000238.1:477500-487500 GCA_037951165.1 Lophius americanus
CTCTACAGTCTTTAGAGTCTCTACAGTCTCTACAGACTCTACAGTCTCTACAGACTCTAGAGTCTCTACAGTCTCTACAGTCACTACAGTCTTTAGAGTCTCTACAGTCTCTACAGTCACTACAGACTCTAGAGTCTCTACAGTCTCTACAGTCTCTACAGTCTTTACAGTCTCTAGAGTCTCTAGAGTCCAGGAGTCTTCTGACAGAGCTGACATTCCGTACTACTTTGTCCAGATTGTTTTTGTCCCCCACTGTTGGTCCCCCTCCCCAGCAGACCAGAGCGTAAAGGACGGTGGACATCTGCTCAGGGGATTCAGCCCACCTCGGCCCTTCTTCTGACCTCCACACCCTGAACGTTCACTGGTGACGGCTGGACGGGCCTCCTGTGAAAATCCACCTCCATCTTGGATTTGCTGGCATTAAGAAGGAGGTGGATCTTCTCGCACCAGATGGTGAAGTCCCGGATCAGTCTTCATCCTCCTCGTCCTGAGGGATGAAGACAAACGATGGCTGTGTCAGCAGAGAATTCCTGAAGTTCCTGCTGTCGTATCTGCGTGTAAACAGGAGCCTGGTTGATCCTGGGGGGCTTTTTTGTTACTGCCTGGTTTACATATTCTAATCCAATGACATGTTTTCTCTCTGTGACTTCAGAACCATCGGCTCTATTGGACCTCAGATACGAAACATGCAGGAGGAGTTCTGGGACAGAACACATCTAAAGACAAATCTGATTATGATCTTACCTCATAAATACTGAGCATGAAGGAGACGATGTGTGTGTTCATTTACTTCAGTGTCAGAGGTTGTTGTCCTCTGAGGAGACTTTCAAACATCTTTCTCCTTCATACCATCGTTTATTTCTGTCCTCCTCTTCTATTCCTCTATCCTTCTTTCGTTCTCAACCACTTCACATTTTATTTATCTTCTCTCTCCGCTCTCGACCTCCCTCTCCGCCATCCATTCTCTTTTCCATCTTGAATTCTCCTGGAGCAACAGCGAGTACACACCCGGTTGCCGCGGCAACCCGATGAGTCCACGCAAGCCTGTGCGTGAACAAAAGAGCCAGAGACCCTCATCCAGAGACAGAATCAGAATTCATTTTTAGGAGAGGGGTTTGTGAGGAGCAAATGAGGAGCAAGGAGAGGGGGGGGGGGGGGGGGGGGGGGAATCGTGCAGGTGAGGAGAGTTCATCAATGAAAGAGGGGGAGAGAGAGGGATGTGAGCTGAAACAACAGGAAAAAGAATTCCTTCTGAATGAAGAAAAAAGCTTAAATAAATATGACATTATTATGTAAATCAGGAGAATTCATTCAATCTGTGTTGACGTCATTATGAACATGTTTGATGCATATTTACAGAAGTTTATTTTGAAGACAGTATGAAGCCCCTCCCTGGATGGACGTCCTGGTCTGTCCATGTGAGGTGATGCTTCAAGGACACGCCTTATACCTCAATTATCAACAGGCTTTCAGTGGGGCACCCAAAGGGGTCCTTTAATATACTCAGTAGTTCACGTTCTCTTTTGTTGTGGACCCTCAGCAACTGACCGGTAAAAGTACCCAAACAAATATGAAAAAAAAATATGAAAATATATTAAATATTAAATATATATAAAATATGAAAATATGCTAAATTGAGAAAGATGTTCAACCAACTGCTGTTGTTACTTTGTTCTGGTTCCGTTGTGATCAATTCTGCATTGAAAACAGCAAGTTAGTTGATGCTAATGCTAACAAGCTAACGCTAGCATGTGGATGCAAATACACGAATGTTTGTTGAAGCTTAATATGATAATAAAGAACATTTTCTGTTACTATTTTCCTGTTTACTGTTATGTTTTTTCTGTTGACTTGAGGTTCTACTTGTATTTATTTGTTACTTGAGGAACTTATGACGATAACAAGATTACGTCGCTGTTCCACAATAGAGAATAAAGAACTGAGATCCATGTTTCCGAATCACACTCTCTAATCGGATCACTACTTTCCAATTCCTTTGCTTTTCCTTGTGTTTTTATTTGCGGGGTCTTACAAGGATCAGTTTTGGGCCCCGGCTCTTTATTCTCAATCTAAACTATTTACCTAAAGTCTCTAAGCGGTTATTGTTTGCTTTATATGCTGATGATACTACTCTATTCTGCTCAAAGGGAAATTTTTGGAGCAGCTTTAGTACGCAGTGGAAAGAGGATTGAAGATAGTTTCAAACTGTTTATCACTGAAGTTTATAATGTTTGAAAATAAGCAAATTAAAAATGTATTAAAATTAAGATGATTGATGCTGAAATGGAAAGACTGTGTGAAGAAACGTTTCTGGGGATGAAGAAACGTGTCCGGGGATGAAGAAACGTTTCTGTGGATGAAGACACGTTTCTGGGGATGAAGAAACGTTTCCGGGGATGAAGAAACGTGTCTGGGGATGAAGAAACGTGTCTGGGGATGAAGAAACGTTTCTGGGGATGAAGAAACGTTTCTGGGGATGAAGAAACGTTTCTGGGGATGAAGAAACGTTTCCGGGGATGAAGAAACGTTTCTGGGGATGATGGTACAGCGTTGAATATGTTGGCTAGCACACATGAATAATGTAAAAAATATCCAATTAAAAAGTCTTTATGCATATTCTTCAGTTATTTCACACTTATATCATAAACCCACAGTCAAAAAAATGAATCATTGAATAGTTCAAGTTGAAACATATTTATTAGAGCTATTACACACATATCAGTTTTACTTGATTCATTCATATTTTAATTACAAATAAATGTGACCTTAAGTTTTTATTACTTTGTTTATGTTAAAATAATGTAATCATTTTTCATGTAATTAAAATACATAACTTTGAAAATTAGGCATAAATATGTTTTTGAGTGTAGTCTGTGGGATCAGCATTAAAACAACTAATGCTAAGCTAATAATCCGTAATGAAGAGTATGAACTTAAATTAATGTTAAAAATGAGGCGAAAATCTGAGGAAGGATATTCTTTACGATGTTTCTTGAACTCTTTGTAATAGATTTTACGCCTTTGTTTTTAGTTACAGTTAAATGTTCTAATAATATAAAATCTGTATGTTTAAGCACTAAAAGCTGTAGCAGACCTTTTCAGTCAACAATAAATAAATAAAATAAATAAAACCATAACACATGTGTGCGTAAAAATGGAAAACTGCAAAAATGACCCTGACCGGTGTAAAAAAGTCTATTTTGAGATAATTAGCGGTAGAATAGAATCAATCCTTCCTTTAAAGAGTGCAGCCGTATTATTCTGATGACTACTTTATTTTAATCAGCACCTTCTAGATGCTGCAGCTTGTTCCTCTTGTTTGGACTCATTCTGACCCGGGACCCGTCCTTGGTCCAGTTCTTCAAAGAAGCTGGACCCTGGTGGTATAGGAGAATAAACCACACTGGGTTTAAAGTCCACTTCAAGATCTCCTCTCATCGTATCTGCTGTTTGTTCCATCAGCTGTTGTTTTTTTAATGAGCTCCAGAACCAGGAGCTTCTCTCTTTCTGGTTCTCCTCAGGTTGATTTCTGCGCTGAAGGTCTTTTGACACAACATGTTTATTTCTCTGTAACATCTGTGAACATCTACGACCTCAGACGCTCCGGTGGGCTTCATCACCACCGGAGCGGTGGGTTTCATCATCGTACTCTTCTGTGAGCAACTCATCTGACCCGACTTGTCTGAGCAAACATGCGGAGATAGAACCTCCAGGGCAGCAGCGGGAACCACATTCAATTATCCTGACGATTAATATACATGTCGAGTGTGTGTGTGTGTGTGTTTGTGAGTGTGTGTGTGTGTGTGTGTGTGTAAGTGTGTGTGTAAGTGTGTCAGCTTAAACATGACAGACTTATGCAAATATAATTACACCAATTAAACCACACAGGCACATTTCAGGAGGTTTTGGGTGGCAGCAGGTGGGTGCGTGTGTGTTTGTGTGTGTGCGTGTGTGTTTGTGTGTGTGTGTGTGAGTGTGTGTGTCTTCATGTCAGTATGCTCATGTGTGGGTGTGAGCTTTCTGGGAACACTGTGCCTCACGTCCTCTCATCCATCCCCCATCAGCACCACCATCACCATCACCCCATCCCCCAAAGCCTGCTTCCCTGAAGGAGCTCAAAGGAGAAGCCTGGAAGAGACTCTGTGTGTGCGTGTGTGTTTGTATGTGTGTGTGTGTGAGTGTGTGAGTATATGTGTGTTTGTATGTGTGGATATGTGTGTAAAGTGTGAGTGTGTGTGTGAGTCTGTGTGTGTGTTTGTGTGTGTGTGCTACGTGTGAGTGTGTGTGTGTGTGTTTGTATGTGTGGATGTGTGAGTGTGTGTGTGTGAGTGTGTGAGTGTGAGTGTGTGAGTGTGAGTGTGTGTGTGTGTGTGTGTGTGTGTGTGTGTGTGTGTGAGTGTGTGAGTGTGAGTGTGTGAGTGTGAGTGTGTGTGTGTGTGTGTGTGAGTGTGTGAGTATGAGTGTGTGTGTGTGTGTTGGGGGATTGAGACATGGCATTAGGACACGAGGGGAACAATGCTGAACAGAATATTCAGCAGGTGTGACATGAGTCAAAGATTATTCTTGTTTCAAGTAATGTCTCATGATCATGAATAAAAGTCTTTCTCTCTGGTTGGAGCTAACCCTAACCCTACGAGGTTGAAGATTTATCTCACCCACCGTTTGACTTCCAACAGTTCAATCTTCCAGGTCGAGCGGTTCTGACTCTGCAGCTACGCCGCTCTGCTGCAAAAACAATCAAGCACACCTAAACTACTTCCTGCATCGTCCTGCCCGTGAAAACACCTGCTGGACACAGTCCAGGTGAGTAACGCCAGCTTGTAATGCAAACGTTGAGTCACTAGGGGGAGCTCTTTTATGAAAGACTCTGGTTTTGGACTCGCTGGTATCTGGATTAAATATTTATCACATTTGACCCTATTAGTTCCTGCTTTACCCACTAGGGGGAGGGTTTTTACGAAACAGACTGTGGAGGTTCAATCAGGGGGGTGGGGACTTTTCTGGGAGGTACCCTCAATGCCGGGGACGACAGCGTAGGACTAGTTTAAAACGTGACCAAGAGAGGTTGACTAATGGAAGCCAACGATGATGAAGAAGATCTCACTGCAGAAATGTAGCATTAAAAAAAAGGTTGTATGAAGGTGCAGAGAGGAAGAGGAAGACGTCCATCATTTCAACGCTTCCATCAACTAACGCGGAACCGCGACTCTGTTTTATGGTGTTTGGGCAGAAGAAGAGTCCAGGTCTCTGTGATGGTGGACGGACTGAATGACCGTAGTGATGTAACGTCTCCTGACCGGTGGAGCCGGTTTCAGCCGGTGGGGGTAACACCAGCAGACCCGCCTGTCAGATTAGATTGAACCCTGTCAAACTATCCGCTCATACAGAACCAAAACAACTGGATCATTCTGACAGAGTCATCAAACAGCTTGAGGTGGTGAGACATGTTCTGTCCTCACAGTGAGACGGTTTCATCCACACATCGTTGGCCTTCATCTCTCTTTGGTGGAATATTACTTCCTAGGACTGTCTGAAACTGTTTGGTTCTGAAGCCGTGGACTGTTTGAGTCCACAGCTTCATCTCTCCGATGATGAAGATGGGTGTCGGTTCGTGACGCTGTGAACATTTGTTTGTTGTTCAGAGGAACTGTGAAGGTTTCATATCCTCTTACACTGAAAGTCAAACGCTCAGGTTCTGGAGACTCTTTGGTTCTGGAGACTCTTTGGTTCTGGAGACTCTTGGGTTCTGTAGACCTTTGGGTTCTGTAGACGTTTGGTTCTGTAGACTTTTGGGTTCTGTAGACTCTTTGGTTCTGTAGACTCTTGGGTTCTGTAGACTTTTGGGTTCTGTAGACTCTTGGGTTCTGTAGACTCTTGGGTTCTGTAGACTCTTTGGTTCTGTAGACTCTTGGGTTCTGTAGACCTTTGGGTTCTGTAGACTCCCTCAGATTTACAGTTCTAAGGTTAAAACATTAAAACATGTAGGCGTGTCTCTGCCGTCAGCCGGTTACAGTCGGGGTTAAACGGGTCGTGCTGATCCGACTCATCCCTCCAGAGGTCAGATCTTCTCATTAAGAAGCACTGACCCCAATCGCTTCACATTCTCACAACATTTAAATGAAGAGCTGGTCAGTGATCAGCCGTCACTCCAGACCGACGACATTCTTTAAGACAGGGATTCTTTTACAAACACATGAATGGAAGGAAGAAAAACGTCCTGGTTCTGGTAGATAGTCTTACTTTATGTTGGGGGTTTCACTTTACACTTCCTGTCCTCTCCTCCTGTCTGTCCGTCTGTCTGTCTGTCTGTCCGTCCGTCTGTCTGTCCGTCTGTCTGTCTGTCCGTCTGTCTGTAGGTCTGTCTGTCTGTCCGTCCGTCCGTCCGTCTGTCCGTCTGTCCGTCTGTCCGTCTGTAATAGAAGTACAATCAGAAACATTTATTCGTCTATAATCAACTACTTGTTGATTTCTTGTTCTTTTATTTTGTTGTTTCCCATAATAAAAGCAGAGTTCTGTTGTCAGGGTCCGGTTGACCCAGTAGGAGATGCTGGTTTCCTCATCAGTGGTGAAGAATGAATGAATGACAGCGTTCACATTTTCTTTTCTCACACTAGTGGTGTATTTATGTCTCACTGAGCGACGGAGCTCCACTTTGTTGGAAGATCTTGTTTCATCAATTAGATCTCAGCGGGGAGGAGGGATACGATGTCGTACTCGCCCCAGGCTCTCTCTCTCTCTCCCTCTCTCTCTCTCTCTCCCTCTCTCTCTCTCTCTGTCTCTCTCTCTCTCTCTCTCTCTCTCCCTCTCTCTCTCTCTCTCTCTCTCTCTCTCTCTCTGTCTCTCTCTCTCTCTCTCTCTCTCTCTCTCTGTCTCTCTCTCTCTCTCTCCCTCTCTCTCTCTCTCTCTCTCTCTCTCTCTCTGTCTCTCTGTCTCTCTCTCTCTCTCCACGCAGTGGGAGTGGGTTAACGGGATTAAAGCGACGCTTGTACGGGGTTGGGTGAAAATTCAAGATCGTTGGCAGGGACTCCATCATGGAATGTTTTCATGCATTCATTCAGACTCAGCAGTGAGGAGGGAGAAGATTTAGGTCAGAGTGGCTTACATTAACTCATAGATGGATGGATGGATGATGGATGGATGATGGATGATGGATGGATGATGGATGATGGATGATGGATGGATGGATGATGGATGATGGATGGATGATGGATGATGGATGATGGATGATGGATGGATGGATGATGGATGATGGATGGATGATGGATGATGGATGGATGGATGATGGATGATGGATGATGGATGGATGGATGATGGATGATGGATGGATGGATGGATGATGGATGGATTATGGATGGATGATGGATGAATAGATGGATGGATGATGCATGATGGGATGATTGATGGATGGATGATGGATGGATGATGGATAGATGGATGATGGATGATGGATAGATGGATGGATGGATGATGGATGATGGATGATGGATGGATGATGGATGGATATATGGATATATGGATGGATGATGGATGATGGATGATGGATGATGGATAGATGGATGATGGATGATGGATGATGGATGATGGATAGATGGATGGATGATGGATGGATGATGGATGATGGATGATGGATAGATGGATAGATGGATGATGGATGATGGATGATGGATGATGGATGATGGATGATGGATGGATGATGGATGGATATATGGATATATGGATGGATGATGGATGATGGATAGATGGATAGATGGATGATGGATGATGGATGGTTGATGGATGGATATATGGATATATGGATGGATGATGGATGGATGGATGATGGATGATGGATAGATGGATGATGGATGATGGATAGATGGATGGATGGATGATGGATGATGGATGGATGATGGATGAATGAAAACGGAGACAAACTTGAACATATTGTCTCACATAAAAACAGAGTTCTGTTTAATTGTCAGAACAGAACCGCGTCTTTGTGGGTCGTGGGTCTCAGGGGTTCTGCCTCAGTTGAGAAGTGAAAGAATAAAACAGGAGAACCTGGGTCGTGGTGTTTGTTGGACCAGGAGGGGATGTAGCTCAGTGGTAGAGCGCCTGCTTCGCATGTATGAGGTCCTGGGTTCGATCCCCAGCATCTCCATCTAGTTATTATTTGTTATTTATTATTTATTATTTATTATTTATTATTTATTATTTATTATTTATTATTTATTATTTATTATTTATTAGCGGGCTGTGAGAAGTTCTGACCAGTAGATCAAAGATGAAGTTAAAGGCAGCCTCTCAACAACAGTCTCCTTTCATCCACACCTGCTGCCCTCATACAACTGGGCTTAGTAGCAGGGTTCTGGTCCTGGTTGGTACCAAAAAGCAGCTGGGAGTAGACCCACCGCTGTGTTAACGTGTTTCATTCAGCTGGTCAGAAGTTTTTATTTGAATCTGCACCGAAGACCACAAACTCATAAATGTGTCTGCTTTTGGTTGAAAAATAATTCTGGATCTAGCTTTTACTTTGGATCAGAACCAACATGTAATGCAGTCCAAATCTTATCTTATTCAGAACATTAACGAGCATGCTAACAAAAACTAGCTGTTGTTAATAGCCCCAGTGCATGCAGGGAAGAGGAGGGGATGTAGCTCAGTGGTAGAGCGCCTGCTTCGCATGTATGAGGTCCTGGGTTCGATCCCCAGCATCTCCATGTCTCATCTTCTTATTCCTGAACACTGAAGAACTATTCAACTGTATTTATCTTCATCATTGAGAGACTGATGACATCATAGAAACAGTTAGTTTGAGTCACTGTGGGATCTGATCCTAGAACAGACTGATGACAAAATAGAAACAGTTGGAGTCACTCTGGGATCTGATCCTAGAACAGACTGATGACATCATAGAAACAGTTAGTTTGAGTCACTCTGGGATCTGATCCTAGAACAGCCTGATGACATCTCATCTGGACGGAAAGTTTTGGGACCCTCCAGGAGGAGCTGGAGGGAGTTGCTGGGGAGAGGGACTTCTGGAAGTACCTTCTGCCACTACAAGCAGAAGAAGATCGATGGAGGGGTGATTATTAATCAGACACTTTTAATTTGAGAAGTGATCGTACAATGCAGGGGGCTGGGGACTTCTTGTGGATATTCAAACCAGTTCTGCTGACCTCGGTGGATTGAGGAATCACATCCGAGCATCGCTGCGATGTATCCACAGAAAACATTCTGATGTTTAGATGAATCCATTTTCCCCTTCGTCACGCTGGAATCATTCGGGCGCAATTAAACTGATGGAGTTCCAGCAATTAGGAGTTGATCCAAAACTCCAGGCTTACCTGCCCTCCCTTCAGGCTCCTCCCCCCAGAAACCAGCAGAATCCATTGTTGAGAGATTAGAGGAAAAGGTTTATTGAATTTCCTCCACAGCAGCGGCGGGACACGGGGGGGTCGCGGGGTCAACAGTTGGAAAGCAGCCATCCGCGGGGATTGACCCCATGATCGCCTTGTAATCTGTTGTAGGCATGAATCCTACACTGTAAAACCTCAGGCCCTCAAAATAATGAAAATTAACTTCCTCTTTTCTTTAAATGTTTCTGTTTCCCTTTATGTTCATCAAACTCATAACGTTTGAGTAAAATTAACTTCTTTGTAAAAATGTAGCTGCTGCTTAAAATGATGAATTTAAAGTTCATTAATGGGAATATGTTGAAAAAAGGATTTAAAAAATTGCTTAGAACGTATTTTTATTACAAATGTTCAGCAGCTGATCATAAAATTAGATTTACATCGTTATTAAAGACGGAACTGAAAAAGAAATGGAACAAAAATAATGAGTTGAATTCAAATGTTTTTGTTTTTTTTATATTTAAGATGAATTTAAAAATGTATTCTTAGTCAATCAGTCACGAAACCCGTTCTGCTCATTCTAGACTGTTACGTTCTACAGTGTGTTCACCTTCTGCCTGAGAGTTCTGTGATTGACAGGTTGCCTCTGATTGACAGGTTGACTG
>JBBDHG010000238.1:490000-495000 GCA_037951165.1 Lophius americanus
GCGGACATTTTTTTCTTCATTCTCCGCTCCGGGTTGCAGGGGCCGGAACCTGTCCCAGCTCTTTAATGACTTCATTCAAGCTCAATAACACCAGAATTCAGTGGTTCTGATCCACTTTGTTGTTGTGGGATTCATGCAAAAGCATAAATTGTTGATTTTAAAATCGGAGTCTTCAAATTTTCCCGTGGCTTTTTTTGATTTTTCTTCACGGCGTCGGTGTTTGTTGATTCCATGACTTCTTATGTCTTTCGCTGTTTGCATTAAAAACAAACTCTTCTGCGGTCCAGATCATTAAAAGCCGGCACCTTGTATCTGAGTAGCGGCGCCGGGCCGCGTTCACCAGAGATTATTCCCAAACCCTGTTTACGTGCGGCGGCGGCGGCCTCTCTGAGTGTCTTTCCTAGAGGACTTCCCCCCCCCCCCCCCCCTACAACTGACTGAAAACCCCCTCCTAAAGGCGTGTTTACACGCAGCATTGTCTCTCTGGAAGCATTCAGAATCAGGCGGGTCATGTAAACCCACCTGCTGACAATGATGAATACTCCAGCCACCTAAGAGTCACAGGCGAAGGTTAAGGGCGGTTCACTGAGAGCCTTCATCGGCCGCGGCTGCCAGAACTGCCAGCGATGAAGACGTTCATTGTTACGGTGAATGATGTGGAGTCGTTCAAAAGTCATCGGCCGCGTAAATATGAGGCTCACGCGGCGAGAGCTTAATCGGACTCCTTTTGAGACGGCGCCTTTCATTTCTTTGCCCAATTTGGCGTCTCTTTATCAACACGCCGTCAACTCTGACCCCGGTCCTCCTCCTTCCTCCCCACTCTGGTCCACCAAATCCTTTAATCCGGGCGCCTCTGTGACCCGCCCTTTGTTCAGGAGGCAGGGTACATGTCTGCGCCCCCACCCCGTGAAATAGGGCAGTCAGCTTTGCCAACCATCGCTCTCCCTCTCCTCCTCGAAGAATCGAGAACAATGTGCTGCGTTTTTTTTTTTAGGGTTCTACAATTTTTTAAAATATTTTCTTTATTTATTTATCTTCTATGTTTTTTTTTAACTTCCATTATTTTATTTTTCTATTTAGCAATTCAAACATTTATTTTTTTTCTTCATTTTTTAAAATTTATACATTTTTGAGAATTTTTTTATTTTATTCACTTATTTCTTTATTTTTTATTATTATGTATTAATTTTAATGAAACTTAAAAAGAAATCATCAAAATTATCATTCTTGTACTTTCACAATTTACTTTAAAAAAAATTATTTAACCAATTATTCATTTATTTATAAATTCAAGCTTTTTTATATTTTTCTAATATTTTTATATTTATTTATTTTGTAGCTGCACAATGAATATTAAGTACAAACCGCCTGATCAGATTTTAAACTATGACGGCTGCAGTCCGTCCCTTCAAATCAAATCTTTAAAGTTTATATAAATGATATTAATTATGAGACATTATTATTATTATAATAATATGTCGTCTGTGATTTAAAGCGCTCTGAGCTTTAATCCGTTACGTTTCCGTCCATCACCGTTTCTGGAGCGGGGGACTGAACAGCTTGTGGTCATAAAAACCGGCGTGGATTATCCGGGTGGTTCTGGCCTGCGGACCGCTGACCTCACATCCACTTTTTAATCATCTTTAAAGACTCCGCCCCCCCCGTGACGTCATAATGCTGAGGAGTGGATTAACGAAACCACAGGAGTGGAAAAAAACCTTCCAGGACAAAAAGCACAATCTTTAAAGGGGTCGTTTCAGAAGGTGGGTCACCATCCAAAGACCCCCCTTACATCAGTGGTCCCACGATAGTCCCACCCCCCAGAGTATGACCCCTTCACCCTGAAAACCGTAGAATCCACAATCTTGTTGGAATCTCCGCTTGTTTCATAGTTATTCAATAAAAACTTTATTTACTTTAAATATGATGGTTTCTACCAGTGAAGAGACTCTTTCACCGCGTGAACCTGGACTGTTTCACTGTGTGAACCTGGACTGTTTCACCGCGTGAACCTGGACTGTTTCACCGCGTGAACCTGGACTGTTTCACCGCATGAACCTGGACTGTTTCACCGCGTGAACCTGGACTGTTTCACCGCGTGAACCTGGACTGTTTCACAGTATGAACCTGGACTGTTTCACTGTATGAACCTGGACTGTTTCACCGCGTGAACCTGGACTGTTTCACCGCGTGAACCTGGACTGTTTCACCGCGTGAACCTAGACTGTTTCGCCGCGTGAACCTGGACTGTTTCGCCGCGTGAACCTGGACTGTTTCACCGCGTGAACCTGGACTGTTTCACCGCGGGAACCTGGACTGTTTCACCGCGTGAACCTGGACTGTTTCACCGCGTGAACCTGGACTGTTTCACCGCGTGAACCTGGACTGTTTCACCGCATGAACCTGGACTGTTTCACCGCGTGAACCTGGACTGTTTCACCGCGTGAACCTGGACTGTTTCACAGTATGAACCTGGAGTTTTTTCTTCGGTTTGTTTTTAACAGAAACTGTTTAACGGAGACCACAGTGATCCAGATGATTCCATAAATGGTGATAAATCTCGTTATAGCTAGATCCTGCGGACTGAACGGAGGTCAGGGCGGTGAGTTCTGCACGCAGGAGGAGTGGGAGGATCAGGAGGACCCGAAGGACCAGGAGGATCAGGAGGACCCGAAGGACCAGGAGGATCAGGAGGACCAGAAGGACCAGGAGGATCAGAAGGACCAGAAGGACCAGGAGGATCAGGAGGACCAGAAGGACCAGGAGGATCAGAAGGACCAGAAGGACCAGGAGGACCAGGAGGACCAGGAGGATCAGAAGGACCAGAAGGACCAGGAGGATCAGGAGGACCAGAAGGACCAGGAGGATCAGGAGGACCAGAAGGACCAGGAGGATCAGAAGGACCAGAAGGACCAGGAGGATCAGGAGGACCAGAAGGACCAGGAGGATCAGAAGGACCAGGAGGATCAGAAGGACCAGAAGGACCAGGAGGACCAGGAGGACCAGGAGGACAGTTTCTCTCCACAGCTCCGGTATTTTTCACACGTGGAATAATAAAATAATCTCACAGAAGAAAAACTTTAATTTCCTGACGGATATTAATCACCTGCAGAGTTAGTGGGAAAAAGGTCTCCACCTGTCGGCCGCGACATCGTCATCCTCATACCTGTTGTATCCCCTCTCGCTGCCGTTTCCGGGGGGCGGAGCTTGTTGCGTTCTACCCTCTGTGGCCAGTTTTGACAGACGTCGGAATATTTCACTTTTATGAAACGTTTATGACTCGATCAGGATATGGACCCCGCGCGCGTGTTCCTTTGATTTGTTCTGAAATCCACATCTAATCAAAGGTGTGTGTGACGTCACGGCGAGCTCCTTTATCACGAGCGCCTGCTTTTACTTCAGACGCGCTTTTTTTAACCGCCGCGTTCAAACCTGGAAAAGTGAGACTTTGAAATATCTCTGACGTCACACGGAAGGAGCTGCTGGTGGAGGAAGATGGGACGCGTTCTCTCTGTTTTTCTCTAAATACGATCATGTTAAGCCTCTGCTGGATAATTCATCATCTCCCATCTGGTGAAGCCGCGGAGCGCGAGCTCTCGAGCAGATCCCGGAGTCGGTCCCGGACAGCCTCCGGTTCTCTGCAGAGCGCGCCCGGAATTTAGTTCGTATGTTCCGACCTTAAGGTGGATTTATTGTTTTATTCCGCGTTCGACCCTGTTCCAAACCGATTGCAAGCGGAGATTTTTTTTTCTAACAGCGGGACTGAATCAGCGACACCGGGAACCGAGCGGGGCTTCATCAAACCCACGCCACCGGTCTGTACTCCTGCACGGGCAGACGGTACTTTGGATTACTTTGACCCACTTTGCCACCGGATTACACCACAATTCCAGGAATATTTGGTTTATTCTGGTTCTAATGGGTTTCATTTAGTGCCGACTCGAACCTTCACATCAGCTGTGGCTTCAGCTCGACCACAGATGACAGAGCAGAACCTTTAAAGAACCATTTTTCCTAGGAGGCATTCACTTCTCTTAGAAATACAGCTAGATTCTTTTGGACCCTTGTCCGGGACCGTGCCCCGCAGCACTGATGAGGATGCACCGCCGCTGAGAAATCCGGTTCTGGACTTGAGTTAGATTCAGATCGGACGGACCTTCTCCTGGACCTATGATGATCCTGCCCCTGCTGCTGCTTCATCTGCTCTGCAGAACCTCCTGGACAAGGAGCCTGGGGATGAACGGTGAGTGCAACCTAAACAAATACTATGAAGGCAATGTTGGTGCTGGAGCTGATGATGATGATGATGGTGATGGTGATGAAGATGCGGGGAAGATGGTCAGTACCACGCAGGTTTTTTATTGGGATTCTGACTGAATTCTCAGAATAAAGTCTCACAATTCTGAGAATAAAGTCGGAATTCTGGGTTCGAAGCTAGAATTCCGAGAACATAGTCAGAGTTTGATTGTAGAATTCTGACCCCCTGTGGCGCACGGACCCGGATGGGTCCGCGGACCCCACTTTGAGGACCACAAACTCTTGTTTTGGTGCTGGGTTCTGGTGCCAAAGCGCTGCCTTGTGCTTCTATGGAGCAGAGATAAATCCTGGAGAGGCAGCAGGTGCCAGACTGGTTCCAGGCATGAACCCTGCAGACAATAGCGGCTCTCCAACTTAAAGGGACAGTCCGCTGAAAAGAACGCGGTGCAGCTGATGCATGCAGGGAACTTTTCATTTGCTCTCATCCAGAGGAGGCCGAGGTCAGGATGGGAGGCTCCGCCGCCTGGGAGCGATTCACGTCCTGCTCACGGACTCTTCAGCAGAGGCTGGAAGTGGTTCCGTCCGCGGTTCTCCAACGTGACCCCAGAATATCTTTGTAGAAAAGTTCTTGTTGTGGATCACATTCAGCGCCACAAGTGGAAAATAGAGAATGTTGAAGGGAAAGCAGGCGTGAAGGGAAGTTCTCTAACAAGCGGTGCTTTGTGATCCGAGTGTGGGGTTCT
>JBBDHG010000238.1:510000-515000 GCA_037951165.1 Lophius americanus
TGTCTGAATATGTGGGAAGTACAATTTATACGCAAATAAACAATATGTTTAATCCTAAGTCCGCTTTAAAGCAGGAACCTCATCAGAATGTTGAGATGTGGAGAACCCACACACACACACACACACACACACACACACACACACACATACACACACACACACACACACACACACACACACACACACACACACACACACACACACACACACACACATACACACACATAGACACACACACACACACACACACACATACACACACATAGACACACACACACACACACGCAGACACACACATACACACACATACACACACACAGACACTCACACGCACACGCACGCACACACACACACACACACACACACACACACACATAGACACACACACACACACACGCAGACACACACATACACACACATACACACACACAGACACTCACACACACACACACACACACACACAGACACTCACACACATACACACACACAGACAGACACACACACACAGGCACACACTCACACAGACACACACAGGCAGACACACACACACACACACAGACACGCGCACACATACAGACACACACACACACATACACACACACACGCAGACACACACACACACACACAGACACGCACACACATACAGACACACACACATACAGACACACACACACACAGATACGCACACACATACAGACACACACACACACATACACACACACGCAGACAAACACACAAACACACAGACACGCACACACACACACACAAACACACACACACACACACACACACACACACACAGACACGCACACACATACAGACACACACACAGACACGCACACACATACATACAGAGACACACACACACACACACACACAGACACGCACACACACAGACACGCACACACATACATACAGAGACACACACACACACACACACACAGACACGCACACACACACACATAGACACACAGACATGCACACACACACACACACACACACTAAGGGTCATTAATCTTGCTTTGCTCGGTTTGGACTTAAGCCCCTCCTGTTTTTGCTGTTCTCATCTGTCAGGTTTAAATCAGCGTCCTTCCTCATCTTTATTCATCCTCCTCCTCCCTCCTCCCTCACACAGGTGTGTTCCTGTGTGTTGTTACGCACACAGACTCAGACGGGGCGGAGCAGCCGCATTTGAATTTCACCTTTTTTTTTGTCATTGCGTCTCTGAAAGCTCAAACAGGAAGTGGAAGTTGATCTGAGGGGATGTTCTAATGAGAAGCTGCTGCAGCCAATCACAGGATATGAGAGGCTTTAGTGGTGAGGACACTTCCTGGGTCACCTGGACTCTGGTTCCTCTTTTTAAGACTCACTTTCATCATTGGACATTTTGAACGGATGATTCAGATCTGATTATGTTACTTTTATGTTACTTTTATGTTACTTTTATGGTGTGTCTGGTCTGATGACGACCCGTGTGACTCTTCTTATATTCTCTTAAAGCAAGTAGTTGCTTGCTTTAAGAGAATATAAGAAGATGCTATAATCTGATTACACTGGCGCCTATCGACGGGTGGGTCGCATCAGGCAGCAACAGAACATGTTGTCCAGAACTGCAGGACGTTCCTGGTGGTCCGGGTCGGCAGTGGTTAGAACTAAGGAGGGACTAAATGTGAACTGGCCGCAGGGTCATGGACTCATGACTTCACGCTGGTTCTGATAGAAAGATGTCGGAACACAAAGTGACGTCACAGTGATGACATCACAGCCATGTTTTTTACGGCAAAGTGGGGAACTACACAATGTGAGGCAGGGGGTTTTAATGTTATGGCAGATCCAAAAGCAGTGGAAACAATGAGGTGACGTGTTTTTCATTCAGGAAAGTGATTTTGTGTGAAGTGGGAGAAGAAAGGAGAAAAAAGCAGAAGGAAGATGAAGATGAAGAAGAAGAATCATTTCTTTCTCACTGGGAGAAGAGAAGGTGGAGAGCAGAGAGTGAGGATGAGATGGAAGATGAAGAGCTTTTTTCCCCTCCTCCTCGCTCTCTTGCTGTCTGACCTGCTCCGTCTCGCTCTTTAGTCTTTAATCAAGCAGAAAGTGGTTCTGACCCGTTCTGGAGGGATTTACCGTCAGCAGGGACTTCATCTCTCTGACTTATTGGATCAGCCGACCCGACAGAGGGAGGCGAACGAGGCTGAAGTCACTGCAGGGAGGGAGGGAGGGAGAGAGAGAGAGAGAGCAGAGAGAGAGCAGAGAGAGAGAGAGAGAGTTAGTGACAGAGAGAGAGAGAGAGAGAGAGAGTTAGTGACAGAGAGAGAGAGGGAGAGAGTAAGTGACAGAGAGAGAGAGGGAGAGAGAGAGCAGAGAGAGAGAGAGAGAGTTAGTGACAGAGAGAGAGAGAGAGAGAGAGAGAGTTAGTGACAGAGAGAGAGAGAGAGAGAGTTAGTGACAGAGAGAGAGAGGGAGAGAGTAAGTGACAGAGAGAGAGAGGGAGAGAGTAAGTGACAGAGAGGGAGAGAGTTAGTGACAGAGAGAGAGAGAGAGAGAGAGAGTTAGTGACAGAGAGAGAGAGAGAGAGAGTTAGTGACAGAGAGAGAGAGAGAGAGAGAGAGAGAGAGTTAGTGACAGAGAGAGAGAGAGAGAGAGTTAGTGACAGAGAGAGAGAGAGAGAGAGAGAGTTAGTGACAGAGAGAGAGAGGGAGAGAGTAAGTGACAGAGAGAGAAAGGGAGAGAGTTAGTGACAGAGAGAGAGAGAGAGAGAGTTAGTGACAGAGAGAGAGAGGGAGAGAGTTAGTGACAGAGAGAGAGAGAGAGAGAGAGTTAGTGACAGAGAGAGAGAGAGTAAGTGACAGAGAGAGAGAGGGAGAGAGTTAGTGACAGAGAGAGAGAGAGAGTTAGTGACAGAGCGAGAGAGAGAGAGAGAGTTAGTGACAGAGAGAGAGGGAGAGAGTAAAACAGAGTGAGAGCATACTGCTGTTTCTACAGTAAGAAGATGCTAACAATGTAGCATATATTGCTGAGATAATGTTGTTTTCTCGTTTAAAAACATTTGTTGTGATTTATGTCACTCATTCTGTAACTGTAAACAGTTTGACATTGTTCCTGTTTTTACGGTAATAGTATAGCGTTATGTCTTTGAGCTGGTTGACATCAATCGACTCAGACGATTCCGCCGGGACTCAGGTGATTCCGTCGTGACTCAGGTGATTCCGTCGTGACTCAGGTGATTCCGTCGTGACTCAGGTGATTCCGCCGTGACGCAGGTGATTCCGCCGTGACTCCTGTGATTCCGTCGTGACTCAGCCGAGTCCGTCGTGACTCAGCCGAGTCCATCGTGACTCAGCCGAGTCCGTCGTGACTCAGCCGAGTCCGTCGTGGCTCAGCCGAGTCCGTCGTGACTCAAGTGATTCCGTCGTGATTCCGTCGTGACTCAGCCGAGTCCGTCGTGACTCAGGTGATTGTTGTGACTCAGGTGATATGGTCGTGACTCAGGTGATTCCGTCGTCACTCAGGTGATTCGGTCGTTACTCAGATGATTAGGTCGTGACTCAGGTGATTACGTCGTGACTCAGCTGATTCCGTCGTGACTCAGGTGATTACGTCGTGACTCAGCTGATTCCGTCGTGACTCAGCAGCGCTGGACTTTGATATTCCTCCTCTGGCGGAGGGAGGACGTGCTGAGACTCTTCCAGTGGAGTCCTGGCGTCTGTCTTTTCTCTGCTGCAGTGGACACACTTATATTTTACAGCGTAGCTGAGCTGCAGGAAGGAGAGTTAATGAGAACGTAAATCTGCAGCGTGATGCTCAGCAGGTTCTGTATCCTGTCCACCAGCGCCGGCTGCCCTAATGCAAGTCCTTTTATTTTATTGTTTTAGTTTATTACACGTCCTCTTCTTCTTTTTAAAGCTTTAGTTGAATTATTAGCTGACATGATTTATCCCTGCATCCGCCGCAAATCCTTGATGTTAGCGCCATAATGGATCATTTCCCAGCTTTATACCCACAAAGACCTCATTGTGAGGAAGAACTGGAGTGAGTTTGGGAAATGTGGGCTGCATATTTCTGCCAGCAGGGGGAGCTTTATCTCCTGAACCTTTTCTGAAACATTGGTCATTTATGCTATTTGACTCTAATGGTTCATATTTGACTCACTAGGGGGCGCTGTTTAATGAAAACACAGTTTTTCAAACATAATTGCACATACATTTACTTAGAGCAGTTCAAATCAGGGGAACGGGGTGTTTTGTACCACCGAGGGGGAAACAACATGATATTATGTACCGATATGTATTATGAGATGTACCGATTTTCTTTGTCTTTGAAGTTTAATAATCAGAATGAGTAATGTATTTTGACGTGCTCTTATTTTGAAGGATTGCAGTGAAAGTAACCAGGCTGTTGGGCCTTGTGTATGTACTCTTTACTGTTCTATGTTCTATGTTGGCCTAGAACATTCGTGGCTGGCTCTGAGCTCCCGCTAGCTTTAGCCGCTCTGCTAACGTTAGCTTTTCTCTTTCTATGTTCCTCGGGACGATTAAATGTGACGTGTTTGATTACGGTCGCTGTGCCGAATAGTTTTAGACTTCTTCTTTACTGCTGTTACAAACTGCGTTCTTTGTTTTTTATGGTTCTTACGTGTCGGTTCGGTCGATACTTGGCGTCCGGGATCGATCGGCGTACCTCTAGATTTAGCCTAAACGATGTAAACGAGTCAGTGATTTCTCTCTCGCTGAACACTCCTGAGGCGATCGTCCTTAAAGGAGGTCAGATGCGAGACTCTGCAGGAAACACATGGAGGACGTTGCTTCTGGAAAAGTTGCTGTCCAGGAAGACGACGGCGGGCTAATGGGATTAGCTTCCTAACACTACAGTCTGGCTGTATCGCTACAACCAAAAGCACTTCCTCTCCATGTCTCCTGTCCGACACTCACAAACACACACATCCACACGCACACACATTAAACAGCAAATGCCAGAGGGCGTGGCTAATTCCTGGAGAGTCC
>JBBDHG010000238.1:520000-535000 GCA_037951165.1 Lophius americanus
ACTACACACACACAGACACATACTTTTTTTTCCTTGACAAACTTTCCATATTTTGTATTTTTACATATTTCATTTATTGTCATTATTTTCACAAAACATGAAAAATGTTGCTTGTTTTTACATGAAATTGTAACGTGATTTAACATTTTTACTTAATCTTTGCATTTTAACTTGATTATTTTTACATTATAATGTAAGTTCTATGTTTAATTGTTCTAATTTTTGTTTTGTTACATGATAATTTCATGTTATAATCTGAGAGTGGGAGTCATCATTTATTTATGTTTTCTAGCGTGGCAGCACTCTGCTTCCGTAGAAAAGAACACTGATGTCCAGCCACATCAAATTATATTTCGTCATTGATGTCATTCTACATTTTAAGTCTGTATAATCTTTAACTGCTGAGTTTGATCATCACACATGAGATCTATCACCTCTACCTGCAGCGTGGTGGCTAATGATTATTAATAATACATCCCATAATGACCTGATCCTGGGTCGGAGTGTTTTCCATTCAAAGCCCTGTGGAATGAGAAATAACCAGAAAAGCACGACGATCCATCTTCCCTCCTGTTGATCTCTTCATCCTGAGATCTGCCCTGCAGCTCAGAAGAAGATATCAACCATGCAGACGCTCAGAAGACCTCAGAACCCGTTTCAGGAGAACAAAACATTTAACTGATTGACCTTCAGGGCAATAAATCATGTCTGACAGACGCAGAGATGCTGCTGGCCTCCAGAGAAGAGAGGCTCCAGTTTCACTGCAAGACCTCCTCTGTCCACCTAACTCTCTCTCTGTCTCTCTCATTCTCTCTCTCTCTCATTCTCTCCCTCTCACTCTCTCTCTCTCTCATTTTCTCTCTCTCTCTCTGTCATTCTCTCTCTCTCTCTCTCTCTCTCTCTCTCTCTCACTCTCTCTGTCTCATTCGCTCTCTCTCTCTCTCTCTCTCTCTCATTTTCTCTCTCTCTCTCTGTCATTCTCTCTCTCTCTCTCTCTCTCTCTCTCTCTCTCTCTCTCTCTCTCTCTCTCATTCTCTCTCTCTGTCTCTCTCTCTCTCTGTCTGTCTCTCTCTCTCTCTCTCTCTCTGTCTCTCTCTCTCTCTCACTCTCTCTGTCTCATTCGCTCTCTCACTCTCTCTCTCTCTCACAAATTTACAGCAATGAAATTGGAAAAATTGCTTTTATAAAATTTTATATTTTTTTCGAGAAATATCTTTGCACAAGAACATTTAGACCTTTCAGCAGTTAGACTTCCACTATTTAGATTTTTTTAAATACTGCTTTGAGACACAACTTCACATTACATTTGAGAAGCTGAAGAATGCTTGTACAACGCAGGGGATTTGAGGCTTTTCTGGCATTCACCCTTGCTGTCGGGGACATTGTGGTTGTCGGGGACATTGTGGTTGTCGGGGACATTGTGGTTGTCGGGGACATTGTGGTTGTCGGGGACATTGAGGTTGTCGGGGACATTGTGGTTGTCGGGGACACTGAGGTTGTCGGGGACACTGTGGTTGTCGGGGACATTGTGGTTGTCGGGGACATTGTGGTTGTCGGGGACACTGAGGTTGTCGGGGACACTGTGGTTGTCGGGGACACTGAGGTTGTCGGGGACATTGTGGTTGTCGGGGACATTGTGGTTGTCAGGGACACTGTGGTTGTCGGGGACATTGTGGTTGTCGGGGACACTGAGGTTGTCGGGGACACTGTGGTTGTCGGGGACACTGTGGTTGTCGGGGACATTGTGGTTGTCGGGGACATTGTGGTTGTCAGGGACATTGTGGTTGTCGGGGACATTGTGGTTGTCGGGGACATTGAGGTTGTCGGGGACATTGTGGTTGTCGGGGACACTGTGGTTGTCGGGGACACTGAGGTTGTCGGGGACACTGTGGTTGTCGGGGACACTGAGGTTGTCGGGGACATTGTGGTTGTCGGGGACATTGAGGTTGTCGGGGACATTGTGGTTGTCAGGGAAATGTGTTGGTGCATCTTCTAGGATCCTGCGTCTCTGGATCTCGGCTAACAGTCAGACTTTTGCTCCACATTACTGTCAGTTCCAGAGCGGCTGAAGATAAGTGGAGGAGTCCGGCTGGCATGGGGGGAGGGGTCACAGGTCAAAGAGGGCGTCGTGTTACTGGCGATGCCGAGGGGCGTGTTGATGCGACGGTGGACCGGGCCTCTGGTGAGTTTGTTGGGTCACTGCAGGAAGAGGAAGTCATTCTGCTAATGTGGGACTGAAAGAGGCTTTTTTAGTCCCTTCTGTTACAATGGGTCCATTATCCTTAACTCAGAGAGTCAGAACATCTCTCCCCACTCAGGGCCCACTATCCTGGGCCCCCACAGAACAGAACCTCCTGGATGAGTGGACAGTGCCAGCTGTCCCGGGAGCAGCTCCAGAGACACAAACATTTACTCTGAGAGTAATTACAGACTTTTCTTCAGGTTTATTTAATCTGGAACTTAAAAGCAGACTTGAGATGGTGGCGCTCACGGCTGGCGTCCCTCCCGTCCCCCGGGTCAGTCAGCGGCCACAGCTTTCATGTCCGGGCTTTCGGAGGCTCGGTCCAACACACTGGCTGATTGTTACGTTGTAAAGAAAAGGTCCGGCCCCCAGCATCAGGAACACGATGTGGGGGACAAACCAAAGTTCTGAAGAGACTTTAAAGGAGACATCGTGTCCAAATGTTCTCAGGGTCAGTGTTCCAACGCAGGAAGTAGTACAAACGGCGTTGGTTCTGCTGGTTCTGGGGTGTCCTCCCACAGTCCAAAGACATGTGGTGAACACGCAGGTGAACACGCAGGTGAACACGCAGGTGAACACGCAGGTGAACACGCAGGTGAACCGGTGAACCGGTGAACCGGTGAACCGGTGACTCTAAATCCTGGGTAGGAGTGAATGTGAGAATGTGGAAGTTTGTCCGTCTCCACGCGTCCCTCTGATGGACTCATCCAGGCAGCCTCTGCCTCGGTGTTGGCTGGGATAGGCTCCGCCCCTGAACAGGGGAAGCGGTTGCGTGTCATGAATAATGAACGACTGCGTCTCCAAACTCTCGTCTGACATTGAAGTTGTCCCTCCTTTATTCTCTCCCTCGTCTGGATGTGTGTGTGTGTGTTTGTGTGTGTGTGTGTGTGAGTGTGTGTGTGTGTGTGTGTGTGTCTGTGTGTGTGTGTGTTTGTGTGTGTGTGTGTGTGTGTGTGTGTCTGTGTGTGTGTGTGTTTGTGTGTGTGTGTGTGTGTGTGTGTGTGTGTGTGTGTGTGTGTGTGTGTGTGTGTGTGTGTGTGTGTGTGTGTGTGTGTGTGTGTGTGCGTGCGTGCGTGCGTGCGTGCGTGCGTGTGTGTGTGCGTGTGTGTGTGTGTGTTTGTGGTCTTTGGGAGGTTTTACTCCTCGTACCAGACAGGAGGTCTACCTCCTCTGTGGTTGGTGCTTCAGCACCGATGAAGGTTCTTCTGTCAAACTGTAGTTTTCTGTTTTCCTCCCTGCATGATGAAATCTGAGACTCGTTTGTTACTAATTCATTTATCTTTAACTTCTCGTCGTGACTCATCCAGGAGGTCCTTCTACCAACTCTCCCTGTTTGCTGTCGATGCCACGCCTCAACTCACCTCGCCGCTTCTCAGACACACTCAAATCACAGTTATTGATGTGACCTCTGACCTCTGGTGCGGGAGTCCAGGATAATGACATCGTGAAGGGTGGAGGAGGCTCAGACTTTAGCAGGGAAAGAGAATGTGGTGATGATGAATAGTTTTTATGTCGCCAGAGGGTCAGGAAGCTTCTCCTCTCTCTCTCTTTACCTCTCTCTCTTTTTATCTCTACCTCTCTCTTTGTCTCTCTGTCTCTGTCTCTGTCTCTCGCTACCTCTCTCTATCTCCTCTCTACCTCTCTCTATCTCCTCTCTACCTCTCTCTCTGTCTCTCTCTGTCTCTCTCTCTCTCCTCTCCTCTCTCTCTCTTTACCTCTCTCTCTACCTCTCTCTCTTTCTCTCTTTTTCTCTCTACCTCTCTTACTCTCTCTCTGTCTCAGTCTCTCTCTCTCTACCTCTCTCTATCTCATCTCTCTATATCATCTCTCTCTCTGTCTCTCTCTCTCTCCCTCCCTCTTGGAGATCGTTCATCGTCTTGGGTGTGGTACTGTGTACTTGTGGTTCAGTGACCCCCAGCTGACTTGTCCCCCCCCCCCCCCCCCCCCTTTGGTGTCCTCTGCATGAGTGTGTGTTTGTGTGTGTAGGAGGGCCCACCTCTGTCTCACCTGTCAGTGGAATCCTGCTGACATGAGGTGAGGGTGGGTCGGTGACTGATGGGAGGAGCAAACACTCAGGAAGCCTTCGTGACGGACAGCTGCGTCGATGATTGACTGACACTGAGGCGTCAGCGTCGAACAGGAAATTGCTTTTGTTAATATTTAAACCTTTGGATCAACATGTAGCGTGTCGCCGTCATGTGACACAGCGTCCTTTTCATTCATTATCTGGCGTCTGGAGCGAGCCGAAGCCCCGCAGTCACTCCTTTTCACCGGATCCCAGCAAACCTGCTGAGGTTGTTCTTCAGTGAAGTACAAACGTGACGACTGAGAAGAGATCAGAGGTGGTTTGAGGTCCTTCACAGGTTCACGGGCTTCCTGTGAAGGACCCTAAAGGTTAAACGTGAATTTTTAACTCCTTAAATATATTTGCACCTGAGCCGATAGAATGAAGTCAAGCGGCTGAAAGGAGCTTCCTTCATGGGGGGCTGGACTCAGACACACATCTGGAGGAGCTCTGCGTGTTATGGGTTCACGTCCTCCTAACGTTCCAGCCTCGAGCAGCATCTGACCTCTGACCTTTGGCGTCAGCAGTAACACTGACCAGCTGTAGCTTCAGCCTGTGGTACCGCCTCTCTAAGTGTGCGTGAGTGTGTCACCGCACACACATGTTTCTGCAGCTTCAACCAGCAGAGTGTGTGAGGTCTGTGTGTGCAGCAGTGTGTGTGCGCAGCAGTGTGTGTGTGGTTGTGTGTGCAGCAGTGTGTGTATTGTGTACGTAGCAGTGTGTGCAGAAGTGTGTGTGTTGTGTGTGCAGCGTTGTGTGTGCAGCAGTGTGTGTGCAGCAGTGTGTGTGCAGCAGTGTGTGTGTGCGCAGCAGTGTGTGCGTGTGTGTGCAGCAGTGTGTGTGTGCAGCAGTGTGTGTGTGCGCAGCAGTGTGTGCGTGTGTGTGCAGCAGTGTGTGTGTGTGTGTTGTGTGTGCAGCAGTGTGTGTTGTGTGTGCAGCAGTGTGTGTGCAGCAGTGTGTGTGTGTGTTGTGTGTGCAGCAGTGTGTGTGCAGCAGTGTGTGTGTGTGTGTGTGTGTGTGTGTGTGTGTGTGTGTGTGTGTGTGTGTGTGTGTGTGTGTGTGTGTGCAGCAGTGTGTGTGTGTGTGTGTGTGTGTGTGTGTGTGTGTGTGTGTGTGTGTGTGTGTCTGATAAACCCTCCTGGTGAAATCATGCCTGACTGTGTTGCTTAAATCTCTGTGGCGTCGCCACAAGAAGGTTAATCTCACACTACCTGCTTTTTGACCTGATGCCTCACCGACGCTCTTTAAGTATTTATCTCGTTTCCTTTTGCTCCCAGTCTCCTGTTGTTATGGTACCCGAGGAATGTCTTCTCTAGGAACGACATCAGACGTCTGAGGACACGGTTATCAATAAGAGTTGACGCTGACTCAACTCTCAAGTGGACCGTTCAGGTTTCTGGACTGTGATGGAACAAAGTTCAAGCAGTGGTCCCTGACGGGGAGCCTGAACCTCCTGGTTTCCTTCTTCGGCCTGAGAAAGGAAACACAATTGCAGGAATTTCAAGCATTGGACCCCCAGAAGGGGGACCGCACAAGAAATTGGCCCTTTTCTGCCAGAAATGGGAAAAAAGCTTTCAAAGTGTTTCAAAATATAGAAAATTGGAAATGCGCCGATGGATCGGCCGGCTAAAGCCAACATAATAATAATACTAATAATAATACATTTAACAAAGAACATATAACGGCTGGAGGACGACTACTGAGTTTTATCTTTACCTCCAAATGTCATACATCTAGTTTAAGGGACGAGGGTATATTACAACGGGTCAGAACGCCGACCCGCCGTGTTTCTTCCACTACAACCCTTCAAAATAAGAGCACTCAAAATACACGATTCAGTAGGATTTTTAAACTTAAGAGAAAAAAAAAAGTTCTGCTAAATCTGTATCTGCCGTCAGACTTTATAAAAATCAGTTATCGGCCAAGAAAATAGCAAACGGCTCATCTCTGTAAAAAAATACAACAATGGTCATTACTCAGGGGGCCGATGTCTTAAGTCCTCTTACGTCTCTATAAATCCACATTTCCTTCTAAAATAAGTTGTTTTTTTTAAATCGGACCTTCTTTCAGAACTTCCACCTTATATTCTCACAATAACATCAACGCCCAGAAGCAGAAGCAGAAGCTGGTTTCTGCTTTCATACCTTCACAACCACAGACAGAATCATGACACTACACACAACCTAAACTACTTCCTGCTACAGGTATTGGCTCTCACACAGGTGAAGTAAGCAGCCATGTTCTACAGTTCAACACGTGATTCTATCACTAAAGCCGGGTCATCCTGACCCAGCCAGTATCCACCGGCCCGTCAGCATCTGTTACCTGCATAGGTTCAAAACAGACTCGCTGCTTTAGAGGATTTGATTTTGCATCAATGCATGTCGACTGATTTCACTCCAGTCGGACAAACACATAGAGGAGACGATCAGTTTGTGGTTTTACGTCTGATGAGTCAGAACCGGCAACAGACAAGAAACCAATGCAAAGAAGTAGAGGACCACAGAGAGAAGGCTGACGATGGCTGTTCAAACCAAATACGTTCTCTGTCTGAGAGAGGACAGGCATAGAAGCTGAGGTGAGGGTCCACAACCTCGGAACGAATGAGATACTGACATATTAATATGAGGTGAGGGTCAGTGAGGGTCCCAGGTGACGTTAAAGTCAACATCTTCACAACGATTCATCTCCAACCTGTTTGGCTCTTTTGACTGTTTTAGAGAAAATATTTTTTTTAGAGTTGGAGGATAGATATTTGTGAATAATTTGAGTAAAAGGCTGTAAGTATAGACGATAAAAACATTTCTTCTGTCCTTTCACGGCCCACTACTCCATCAAACACTGAAATGACCCTGACAAACAATGCTAGCTAGTTTTTGAGGTCCTACTGCGCGCACACACACACACATACACACACACACACGCACGCACGTACGCATGCGCGCACACACACACATACACATACATATTATGCTGGTTTTCATGTTTTATGGGGACCTCCCTTTCTAGAGGGAGTTCAAAAACAATTAGGTATGTTTAAACACACACACCGCAGAATTCCCACAATTGGGTATTATATACAGGTAGAAAAAAGGTATGTGGGGAAATACAGATGAAGGCAACCGTGTTTGTAGGGAGGAAGAGGTCTAAGGTTGCAGTGGATGGTTTCCCTCATCGCTTCATGCTGACATTCTTGTCCTTTTCTTACCTGTTCTGTCATAATTCTGTTTCCACCTGGATGGGTTTATGTTTGGATAATGGGTGAGGGATGTTTTTGAGGGAATTAGGAGAAAAAAAACACCATTTCTTTGTAAGAATCCACTACATTATACCTTAAACTCTCATCCCCACTCCTGGTATCCAACCTCCCACGCCTCTTTAACTTCCCTGATGTCCTCTCCACCTCTCTCCCTGTCTCCCTCTCTCCCTGTCTCCCTCTCTCCCTGCCTCCCTCTCTCCCTGCCTCCCTCTCTCCCTGTCTCCCTCTCTCCCTGTCTCCGTCTCTCCCTGTCTCTCTCTCTCCCTGTCTCCCTCTCTCTCTGGCTCTAGGTGATAAGCAGTAGCACTACTAATCAGGCTTGCCCTAAATTCTCTCATGCCCTGCAGGATTAGCATGTACATACGTGTTTGTGTGTGCGTGTGTGTGTGTGTGTGTTTGTGTGTGTGTGTGTGTTTGTATATATGTGTGTGTGTGTGTGTGTGTGTGCGTGTTTGTATATATGTGAGTGTGTGTTGGTTTTGAAGCTGGTGCCTGCAGCATTCACCAGCTCTGACACACTTCATGTGTGTGTGTGTAGCTACACACACACACACTTCATGTGTGTGTGTGTGTGTAGCTACACACAGGAAGTCCTCTTTGTAAGACGAGTATTCTGTATGAATGAGTCACTGAATCAACACAATCCAGTTATTTTTGTCCTACAGTCTGACTCTACTGTAAAAGCTCTCTCTCTCTCTCTCTCTATCTATCTATCTATCTATCTATCTATCTATCTATCTATCTATCTATCTATCTATCTATCTATCTATCTATCTATCTATCTATCTATCTATCTATCTATATATATATATATATATCGGTATATAAATATAAATAGCTGCACATATAATCATAATCATGAATATTTTAATATTTAACAAAGGGAGAGCAGGAAAGCCAATGGTGGATGGGAAGAGACAAGATATCAAGAATATACAAGTATTCTTCTTAGGGCTGTTCCCTTTGGAGGTCACACCAACCAACTGCATGTCCTTTCTCACGAAATCCACAAATCTCCTTTTTTAATTTAACTTCCATTTTACCTCCATCTCCACCATCTTTCTACCAGTAGATCCACTGACAGCTTCTCTGTCAGTCTGTCCATCACCACAGCAAACAAGAAGGGGCTCAGAGCCCATCCTTGGTGCAGTCCCACCTCCACCTTCAACCCATCCATCACTCCTACTGCTCTCATACAGATCCTGGACCGCTGTGACATACTTCCTGTCGCTCCAGACCTCCTCATGCAATCCCACAATTCCTCCCTCACCACTCTGTCCTACACCTCCTCTAAATCCACAGAGACACGATGTAACTCCTCCTGACCTTTTCTGTTCTCCTCCATCAGCTCCTCCTGACCTTCTCTGTTCTTCTCCATCAGCTCCTCCTGACGTTCTCTGTTCTTCTCCACAAGCTCCTCCTTACCTTCTCTGTTCTCCTCCATCAGCTCCTCCTGACCTTCTCTGTTCTTCTCCATCAGCTCCTTCTGACCTTCTCTGTTCTCCTGCATCAGCTCCTTCTGACCTTCTCTGTTCTCCTCCATCAGCTCCTCCTGACCTTCTCTGTTCTTCTCCATCAGCTCCTCCTGACCTTCTCTGTTCTTCTCCATCAGCTCCTTCTGACCTTCTCTGTTCTCCTGCATCAGCTCCTCCTTACCTTCTCTGTTCTTCTCCATCAGCTCCTCCTGACGTTCTCTGTTCTTCTCCACAAGCTCCTCCTGACCTTCTCTGTTCTTCTCCATCAGCTCCTTCTGACCTTCTCTGTTCTCCTCCATCAGCTCGTCCTGAACTTCTCTGTTCTTCTCCATCAGCTCTCAGGGCAAACATCTCATCTTCAGAACTCTTTGCTCTCTTTTCTTGACATAGCTTCCACCACGTTTTGCAGAAAGCATTTTTTTTGATCATGTATGTTCAGTTGAGATTCTCCCACAGTCATGGATGAAGTCGTGAACCTTGAATCCACAGCTCCTCAAACAGGATGGCATGAATAGCTGCATCTGTCAGCAGTCATAAAAAGACAATGAGCCGCCGGAACAATTCAAGGGGATTAAATATCACAAAACTTCATTTTGTACACGAGTATAACTCTCTTTTTACATTTGATTCATATTTAAATGTAACTCTCTGGCTGCTGTGATGCCTTCAGGTACGTGTTTGTTTGAAGGAGTATAAACGAAGGAGAAGAATAAAGGCGGGAGTTTTTATTTGGTTGATATCATATCCCTCGCACAATGCAGGGGCTTTGGGGTGTTTCTTGGGGATATACCCTAGTTTTCAGGGACGACAGCTTAGGCCTAGTAATCACCTCCGCCACGGGAGGAGGTGATGTTTTAACCGCTGTATGATCTGTTGTCTGTCTGTTTGTCTGTTTGTTTGTCTGTCTGTCTGTCTGTCTGTCTGTCTGTTTCTGTGTCTGTGTGTCTGTTTGTGTGTTTGTTTGTCTGTCTGTTTGTCTGTCTGTTTGTCTGTCTGTTTGTTTGTTTGTCTGTCTGTCTGTTTGTCTGTTTGTCTGTCTGTTTGTTTGTTTGTCTGTCTGTCTGTCTGTCTGTGTGTCTGTCTGTGTGTCTGTCTGTTTCTGTGTCTGTGTGTCTGTTTGTGTGTTTGTTTGTGTGTTTGTTTGTCTGTCTGTTTGTTTGTTTGTCTGTCTGTCTGTCTGTCTGTGTGTCTGTCTGTGTGTCTGTCTGTTTCTGTGTCTGTGTGTCTGTTTGTGTGTTTGTTTGTGTGTTTGTTTGTCTGTCTGTTTGTCTGTCTGTTTGTTTGTTTGTTTGTCTGTTTGTGTATTTGTTTGTCTGTCTGTTGTTTGTGTGTTTGTTTGTTTGTCTGTTTGTCTGTCTGTTGTCTGTTTGTTTGTGTGTTTGTTTGTCTGTTTGTGTGTTTGTTTGTTTGTCTGTCTGTTTGTCTGTCTGTTGTCTGTTTGTTTGTGTGTTTGTTTGTTTGTCTGTTTGTCTGTCTGTTTGTTTGTTTGTCTGTCTGTTTGTCTGTCTGTTTGTCTGTCTGTTGTTTGTGTGTTTGTTTGTCTGTTTGTCTGTCTGTTGTCTGTTTGTTTGTGTGTTTGTTTGTTTGTCTGTTTGTGTGTCTGTTTGTTTGTCTGTTTGTTTGTCTCTTTGTATGTTTGTCTGTTTGTTTGTTTGTGTGTTTGTTTGTTTGTTTGGGACCAAGATGAGGATAAAACTGATTAACATGCATGTATTTCTACTCAGAGGTCAGTTTTGTCATCCTGTCCTGAAGGTTTGTGAAGTTTGGTTATGTTCCGTGTTTCAGACAAAAATAAGCCGTTTGGATGTTTGGCCTTTGATACTTTGTCCATTATTGATGCCTTTGTTCCTTTGATGATTTATTGATAAGGACAGGAATGATGCAACATGTCATAAACGGTAAACCTTTAGACTATAAATTAAACTGTTATGTGTTTAGAAGGATGCCTGTAAACAAAGAATATTTAACGAGGGGCTTTCTTGAAACTCCATTATTGAGGCTCTTGTTTATTTTTGGGGTGGAGCTGGGGTCTCAGTCCATAATTGATGCCTTTGATCCTTTGATGTCATTATGAGGGTGCTGGCGGCTCAGTGGGCTGAACAGAGACGCTGAAGTTGAAGGCTCAGGAGACAGGCAGGAGTATCTGAGGGATCCTCAGAGAGTTTGTTGGAGTTGTCGGTAGATTTAGAGGCTGGCAGTAACGGAAACATTAATGCAGGAATGTTTCCTCAACAAAGGAAAAACTGTTTGGCCTTGTTCCTTTGATGTTTTATACCGGAGAGGAACAGGAAATAAAGCCAACAACAAAAATGTCTATTTAAGATGACGCCCCGCTCAAAGTCTTGGAGTGTGGAGCAGAGAATAAAACAATGTGCTAAACACGTGAAGAAAGAAAGCAGGTTCAGAGGTTGGTTCTGGCCCTTCACAGGGTTTGAGGCTCTCTGAGCGCTTTGTCTAGTTCTTAAAGGTATTAATGAAGAAACAATCATTGTAGTGTAATGGAGGTAGAAGCTGATGGATGTGAAGGAGGAGAGTCTTCCTCTTCATTGATGATGCTACTCACTGACCATCACTCTATCGGTGGAGTGTTGGAGATCCTGCTAATGCAGCTGCTGTCTGAAGAGACGGTCAGGAGAAGAAGCTGATGGATTCTTGAACCCGTAGGTTTTAAATGTCTGGCAGCTGCTGAACAATCAAGTGAAACCAGTAACTGGAAAACGGTATTGACCCGAGTGAGTGGACGAATGTGTGTGTGACGACGCAGCTGGGTGCTGTGGAGTGTGTGTGCTAAGAGGCTGTGGGGGTGGGAGCATCTGTGGGCCTCTCAGCATCTCCCCATTCTGTCCTATCAGTTTTGATTGACAGATGAAGGAGGGAGGTGTATAATTTATCACTTCCTGGTTGATCCAAACCCACAATGCCCCGGAGTCAAAGCAGAGGACTGGTCCCCCAGAGTCAAAGCCAGTTTATGAAACCCCTTAATGGACACGCCACACACACACACACACACACACACACACACACACACAGACACACACACACACACACACACACACACACACACACACACACACACACACACACACACACACACACACACACACACAGACACTCACACACACACACACACACACACACACACACACACACACACACACACACACAGACAGACACACACACACTGAAACACTCACACACACACACACTGAAACACTCACACACACACACACACACACACACTGGCTGCTCCTCAGTCATGTTTAATGTATAATGAATGAATGATTCATGGCAGGGGAGAGGATTTAGTATTTTAGGACTACTTACTCATTTATACCCACAAAAATAGCTTTTTTAAATAAACCCTCGCCCTGATTCTTTTTTTATCGGCGTATATAAGCTCAGCCGGTGTTCCAAACACATTAACCCAATAATGTGTCCCTCATTTTCTGGCAAATCCTGCATGTCACTTGATCCACTACCGCCTCAGTGATGTCAGCACTTATAAAAAGACAAGCACTCAGCTAATCACTTCTGCGTTTGTGAATTCATCCCAGGATTACAGGGAGTGGGATGTACAAAGAAATATTTAAAACTACTTATTACATAATGTATTGAAAATGACGCGCCCCTCAGCTTTACACGCCTTTTTTTCTGCAGTGTCGGATCTTTGGGTTCATTGTTTTAGGTTTCTGCTCCTCAGTAAGTGTTCAGACATCTTCATCACCCTCCCCTGATGAAAATGTTTCATCCGTGTCCACGGAATGTGTAAATAAGGAACATCTTGGTATAAGCTGATAATTATAGCATGTTTTTTTTATAGTTTATGCTATGTTTATTCCTCATATCAGAAAAACTAGTTTTCTGTATTTATCTTCATCATTGAGTCACTCTGGGATCTGATCCTAGAACAGACTGATGACATCATAGAGATAGTTCGGTTGAGGGAATATGGAATGTTTGAGGTTATTAATGAGTGACCTTTGATATGAGGAGTTCTCTGAGGGGGGGGTCAGGGTCTTATCACGGAGAAACCCCTGCTGTCAGGGATGACAGCGTCGTTGGTTGACGACAGTCAAAGAGGAAACGTTTAACGGTTAAACTTTAACCCAACCTGCATAACTTCCTGTCTGTCTGGAGAACACGCCTACTGAAGGTCATGCAGCCTTTTTTATCCTGTGCCTGTGGAGGTGGGGGTTAGGGGTCTGTGTGCCGACTCACTGTGGGTGGAGCAGATGGTGTAGCTCCAGGAATCATCCCAGCAGGTGTTGTCTCTGTGTGTGTGTGTGTGTGTGTGTGTGTGTGTGTGTGTGTGTGTGTGTGTGTGTGGGTGTGTGTGGGTGTGTGTGTGTGTGTGTGACATGAGGACAAGTCTTGGAGACCTTGCCTTCGGCCGTGTCACTATTACTCACGTCTTCTCTGTGATTTGTGATTATGGGCTGGGCGTTGAACCCGCTGCAGGAGGTAGGCAGGGAAACCAATGTGAAGAAGTGAAGTCTTTTGGCGATGGGAGGAAGGAACGGCTGGGCGACGGATGAGAGGAATATCTGAGGAATATCTGAGGAGCGTCACCCGTCGAGGTCAGCTTTGATTGACAGGTTGAGGGGGGCGGTGTTCATCAGTGGAGGAAGTGAGAAACTCCACGGATGAAGTCTGCAGCTTTATTACATTTGAGAAACAGTTAAATATGAGCGTCTGCTCTCAGCGGCTGCCGTCTCGCTCCTCGCAGGAAGTGAAGGCCTTCTGCGAACGTGTCGGCGCCATGCCTGTGTTTTGACTGCTTGGAGGTTTGTGGCGAACAGACGGCGTCTCAGTGGAAGAGAGATGCCATTCACGGGAAACGTTACGGGACGTAGAGACAGAATGACCTCATGGCGGCAGAGTTCACGTCTGTGCTTCAGTCCCGTCCAGAGGTTGATGGTCGGGTCTGGGAACATCCCTACGTGTCTCTGAGACAGAAGGTCTCCTGAATGTTTCCCTCCTATCTAAATGGATTTTTCAGGGGATCTTCCTCCCTCTCCTCACTTTGATCAAACTTTCTGTTCTCCTTCTGAAAAAACATTATTTTTCCATCAGCCTCTCAAATAATCCAGAAGAATAAAAATCCAGCGGGTGATTTTGTTCCTTTCTTCTCCTTCCCTCTGGTTTTCTATTTTATGGAGGGAATTAGGAAAGTCAGTTCATCGTTTATCAGCTTATTATTATTCTAGTAGAAGCCCCAATATAAAAAACTAAAAGTAACAAAACGCTCTAAAAATGGACTTGAAAACATTTGAAGTTATATTCAAGATCCTAGAACAGACTGATGACATCATAGAAACAGTTAGGTTGAGTCACTGTGGGATGTGATCCTAGAACAGACTGATGACATCATAGAAACAGTTAGGTTGAGTCACTGTGGGATCTGATCCTAGAACAGACTGATGACATCATAGAAACAGTTAGGTTGAGTCACTATGGGATCTGATCCTAGAACAGACTGATGACATCATAGAAACAGTTAGGTTGAGTCACTGTGGGATCTGATCCTAGAACAGACTGATGACATCATAGACACAGTTAGGTTGAGTCACTGTGGGATCTGATCCTAGAACAGACTGATGACATCATAGACACAGTTAGGTTGAGTCACTGTGGGATCTGATCCTAGAACAGACTGATGACATCATAGAAACAGTTAGGTTGAGTCACTGTGGGATCTGATCCTAGAACAGACCGATGACATCATAGAAACAGTCAGGTTGAGTCACTATGGGATCTGATCCTAGAACAGACTGATGACATCATAGAAACAGTTAGGTTGAGTCACTGTGGGATCTGATCCTAGAACAGACTGATGACATCATAGAAACAGTTAGGTTGAGTCACTGTGGGATCTGATCCTAGAACAGACTGATGACATCATAGAAACAGTTTGGTTGGGTCACTGTGGGATCTGATCCTAGAACAGACTGATGACATC
>JBBDHG010000238.1:540000-550000 GCA_037951165.1 Lophius americanus
CTTCTGTTCTGCTGGCCCTCCTCTGTGGAATGCCCTCCCTGACCATCTCAGGGCTCCACAGACGACTGACACTTTTAAAAAAGGACTTAAAACTTTCCTTTTTAGCAGAACCTATAACTGTAATTAACATTAATGCTTTTTGGTCAGGCTTTTATATAGTTATTATTTAATTTTTTTATTGATGCTATGAATACCGATATTATGAATTCTATTCACTGTATTCTCTTTTCAATAAAAATCAATACAAAGTTTATGTTTTATTATTTCACTCTTGAGTTATTTCAGTAAAACTTCATTAATTCTCCCATTTTTGTCCAGATGGTCAACTTTACACCGCCGTCACCACTAACTTCCTGGGAACACAGTTCGACATCTCCCGGGTTACGGGCCTTCGGAGCCAACGCACCCAAACCATCCAAACCGACATTTTCCTGTTGGGTGAGACGCACATTCAATCCTCACCTTTGACCTCCTCTGTTGACTATTTAATAATAATAATAATACATTTAATTTATAATGCACTTTACATTTGGATCAAATCTCAAAGTGCTTTCCATGAATGATCTTCCATAAGTGCTTAAAAGAAAAAGAGGCCAGTATCCATGTATGCGGATGATTCTGCTCTATACTGATAAAATGTAGACCTGGAGTAGAAATGAAATGTTGACCGTGGAATCATCGTGATAACTCAAAAATGTTTCATGGACTGATTTTGGGAAAGGTTAGTTGCTTATTTCCACCACTGGAGGGAGTTTTGTCATCAAAAGTTTCCGGGATATCATTTCTCAGTCATTGGTCCAGTTTAGTCCAAATTTGGTTCAGATGAATCGACTGATCTATCCCCGCAGAAGTTAATGGAGATCTCAACAAACAAACAAACAAACAAACAAACAAACAAACAAACAAACAAACAAACAGACAAACAAACAAACAAACTAACGCCGGAGATAATGAAGTCAATTTGTGTGTCTGTGTGCCGTAAACAGATCCAGACTTCGTGGGCTCAGCCTACGTAGAGCAACAACCACACGACCCAACAGGAGAAGATGGCAAGCTCTACTTCTTCTTCACTGAGCAATCCACAGAGTATGAGTTCTACACCAGGGTCCGAGTGCCCAGGGTCGCCCGGGTCTGCAAGGTAGTACCAGATCTCCATGGAACGCTTGATAGATGAACGTATCATCAATCGACCGATCCATTCATATCAAAAACACGATGAGTTCAATCAGGAGACACGCACAACGAAGAGAGGATGAATCGTTTGTCACAACATGATAGTGTGTGATAAATAGTTCATGACAAAGTCTCAAACCCTTCAAGGAGATTGTGATCGAAGGGTCTCCGGCATGAGGAGCAAAAAATGTCTTTAATTCAAAAGATTCTCAAGAATCTGATCACAAAAAACATGTGGGCCACAATTATTGGCACCCTGCATTATATCTTAAGGCTCCGCCCCCTTTTGCCACCACCACGGTCTGAGTCTCCTTCTGTAGTCTGTGAGGAGGTCTGAGGAGACATGGAGAAGATCTGAGACCAGTCCTCCACACAGAACCTCTCCACCTCCTCCAGGTTCTCGTCGTTGACGTGTTTTTCAGCGCCGTCATCTTAAAGCCAACATTATCTTTCACCCTTTTTGTTGTAGTCTGACGTGGGAGGGCTGAAGACTCTGCAGCGGATTTGGACCACCTACCTCAAGTTTGAGCTGGTGTGTGAGGACAAAGTCAGCCATCAGCGCTATAACATCTTAAAGGATGTTTTCACCATAGAACACACAGCAGGCGTCATCGAGAGCACCCACTTCTACGGACTCTTCACCTCGCAGTGGTAAGGAAGTCTTTACAAACGGTTCTCTGCCATTGTAACAATCTGAGGTCTCGGTGTAAACGCTGGTCCATGTACCAGCGTTTAGTCTCTGGTCCATGTACCAGCGTTTAGTCTCTGGTCCATGTACCAGCGTTTAGTCTCTGGTCCATGTACCAGCGTTTAGTCTCTGGTCCATGTACCAGCGTTTAGTCTCTGGTCCATGTACCAGCGTTTAGTCTCTGGTCCATGTACCAGCGTTTAGTCTCTGGTCCATGTACCAGCCTTTAGTCCCTTTATGTACCTATCCGAAAGTACCAGAACCTGAGAAAGTCCCTGAAGGGGGCACCAATACAAGACAGAGCAGCCTGTTTCCAGTTTTGATGCTAAAGTTGGTGAAGCGTCTCCATCCTGTAGCTTCATATTTACCCACCAGCAGTAACTTCTGGTCGTTGTGTTCAACAGGAACGGTAATGAACGCGTTTCTACGAATAAGGAACTCCTCTCGTGTTTTTTTATGTCCCAGGAAAGTCGGGGGTCAAAGCCACCGCAGCTCCTTCATATTTACTTAAAAACTGTTTCATGGATCATTCTCAAACTTTATACCAACGTAGACCTTAGCGAGAGGAAGAACTGAGTTGATTTTGGGAAACGTTAGTTGCATATTTCTGCCATTAGTCGGATCTTTATGTCCAACAGTTTCCAGGCCATCATTTCTCAACCGTTGGGGCATTTAATCCAGATGTGGTGCAGATGAATCGACTCAAGGAGATCTATCTTGTATATGTGATATTTTACCCCACTAGGGGGAGCTCCTCTTCATGAAAACACTGTTTTTGGATCCCAACTTCCCAACTGATGATCTGATATTGTCCAAAAATGTATCTCCTAAGAATCGACTCCAGGAAATCTTTGTTTTTATTCCTGAGATCAGAAAAACTATTTCAATGTATTTATCTTCATCATTGAGTCACTATGGGATGTGATCCTAGAGCAGACTGCTGACTTCGTAGAAACAGTTGTAGCTCTAGTTCTATGATCTCGTGACAGCCTCTGTAGCTTCATGCTAACCTGTCGTGTCTTTTCTCTCAGGGACAGTGACGGCGTCTCCGCCGTTTGTGTTTACAGTCTGTCTGACATTGACACCGTCTTTGGAGGTCCCTTTAAAAGTGTGTCCGCCACCACCGTCCCCACGCCACGGCCAGGAAAGGTACTAAAGGGAGGGTAAAACTGCTGATCGTGGCGGACCCCTGCTTCGTAGAAGCGCCTTTAATTCCAAACCTTCTCCCCTCCTGATTTGTAGTGTTTGAACAATAACCTGAGGGCCCAGGGCTTCAACTCGTCCCTGACGCTCCCTGACATGGTGCTGCAGTTTGTGAGGAAGCACCCCCTAATGGAGAGTCTGCCTGCAGCCCCCCTACTGGTCCGGAAGGGGGTCACATACACTAAGCTGGCCGTGTCGCGGCCAGAAGACCACCACCAAGGAATCCTGCTGCTCCTCGGAACCGGTGAGGGGAAAAGGAAAAAAGCACGGACAAGAAATGATTGAGACAAAACTTAAATATGAACAGTTCATCTTTATTCTGTGTGTGCTGCAGACCGCGGGGAGCTCCACCAGGTGGCAGTAGTGGGCTACAACGCCTCTTTACTGCAGGAGGTTCCTATGTTCCCCTCGCCGGAGCCTGTCAACAATATATTTGTTTACCAGGTGAAGCACAAATACATTTATGAATGTCCTTAAAGATTTCTTCTCCCCCAGACAAAGATGTTTTCTTCCTAGTTTCATAAACAGCTTCAACTGTTAACATTTTATTTTTCAGAAACAGCTTCAACTGTTAACATTTTATTTTTCAGAAACAGCTTCAACTGTTAACATTTTATTTTTCAGAAACAGCTTCAACTGTTCACATTTTACTTTTCATAAACAGCTTCAACTGTTAACATTTTATTTTTCATAAACAACTGTAACTGTTAACATTTTATTTGTATAATGCTAGATGTGATTAAAACCACGGATTTACAGCCAACGGTGGTAGCGTGTGATGTCGCTCCCTCTGGTGGTCATGTGTGGTATCTCTTTGAAATGTGATGTTTTGTTTCGTGTTGTTATTGTCATTTAATGATGTCACTGACTTTGATCTCAAAGAGAAAACGGTTGAAGATAGAAGAATAGAAAGTGGAACGTTTTTGAAGATGTCTGAAGTTTATTTTGGGGATGTGATATAGTTGGGTGTCTGATATGGTTCCGGTGTTTTTCAGGGCTGGGCCGTGGTGAGCAGTCCCGCGTCTGTGTCCCGGGTCCAGGCCGAAGGCTGTGATCCCTTTCCCACCTGTGAGGTTTGTGCCAGAGCCAGAGGGCTGGGTTGTTTGTGGAGCTCCAGCGACAACGCTTGTAAAGAAGTCCCAGCAGCGTGAGTACTTCAGGATCACCGCCGTGAGCGGGAGGAGCTCAACATCCTGAGGGCGAGGCAGCAGACGGATGTCTACCAACCATGTTATTCAAACTGTGTCTCGGTCAAGAACCGGACCCAAACGCTGAGGGAAACTGTTTCTATTATTTAATGTGGAGGGACAATCTGAAAGATCAAGAGTTAGCATTAGCTGCAGTTTAGCAGAGTTAGCCCGAGGCTAGTGTTCATCATCAGATCCGCAAGTTTGAAACATTCAACAGCATCAAATAACAAAAAAACGCAAATAAGACACATCGTATGAACACGCACATAAAACACAAACGCTGTCGTCGCCCACAGCAAGGGTCTATCCCGAAACCCCCCATCCCCTGCTTTTTACCATCAAACCAACTGATTGAGTTCCTCACATTTAATGTGACTCATAAATAATCTCAAACATTCTTTAACTGTTTCTATGATGTCATCAGTCTGTTCTAGGATCCGATCCCAGAGTGACTCAACCCAACTGTTTCTATGATGTCATCAGTCTGTTCTAGGATCAGATCCCATAGAGACTCAACCTGACTGTTTCTATGATGTCATCAGTCTGTCTAGGATCAGATCCCATAGTGACTCAACCTAACTGTTTCTATGATGTCATCAGTCTGTTCTAGGATCAGATCCCACAGTGACTCAACCTCTATGATGTCATCAGTCTGTTCTAGGATCAGATCCCAGAGGGACTAAACCTAACTATTACTATGATGTCATCAGTCTGTTCTTGGATCAGATCCCACAGTGACTCAACCTGACTGTTTCTATGATGTCATCAGTCTGTTCTTGGATCAGATCCCACAGTGACTCAACCTGACTGTTTCTATGATGTCATCAGTCTGTTCTAGGATCAGATCCCAGAGTGACTCAATGATGAACATAAACACAGTTAACTAGTTTTAACCAGACAGAGGAGATACATTTGGACACAACTGGACTGATGGTCGGGAAGTTATGGACCAGAACCTGTGTTTGACACTAAAAGCTCCCCCTAGTGGTTCATTTGAGATAAATTTGGGCTTAATAGAGTCAGAAAGAAAGAACAGACCCTTTGAAAAATCACTCCAGTTCTTCCTCACATTCAGTTTGTACAGATATAAAACTTGAAATGATCCATGAAATATTTTTGGAGTTATGGCGTATTCACGTAGGAACTGCGTAGAGGAAGGTCACAGGGTGACCGTGATCCAAGAGTGTGACTGAACTTTGTTTTTCTCAGGCCTGGTCCAGGAGATGCGGTGGATGAGGCCCTGAAAATGTGTAACAGAGGAGAAGGTAGGTCCAAACTTTCATCTTGACGTCTTTTAGTATGAAGATATTCTCACGAACAATAACTGCATCGAGAAATATGCTCCTGTCTGCTCCTCTAGAGGGGGGCTCAGACTTATCTGGGGCCGGGGCAGAGGACGGAGACGCCATTGCTAACCGCTAAGCTAAAGAAACTAACAGACCATTATAAATTAAACGTATTATTATTATTCTTCTTCTTATTATTATTATTATTATTATTAGACCTGAAAACGTTTTTAAACAGTTCAGATTAATAAAGGAGGTTCTGAAGGTCAAGCCGACTATAAGGACGTCAGGCAAACTAAAGAAGTTACTTTAATTGTCGGAAATGAAAAACTGACCTTTCCCAAATTCCTTCCTGTTCTTCCTCACACTAAGGTAAGAGTAAAGTTTGAAAATGATGCATGAAAGCCTTTTGGAGTTAAACGTGAAGGATCTGCTGCAGCGGCGGCGATGATGATTCCATAACTTCCCCGGCGTTTCAGGGACCGCCTCTCTGCACTTTTACTGATCCTGTTATTGTAAAGTAAGTAATTAGGCCGAGCCCACTTTGAGATCCTCTCCGTCTGCCCTCTGAACCCTCAAGGCCGGTGCAACCCGGTGACGAAGGAGATGCGGGTGGATAAGGGTCTAAGGGTCGTGCTGCCCTGTGTCCAGCTGTCCCCCAGACCCTGCAGCTGGAAGTACCCCCCCCACAGATGGACCAGGCAGCGCCAATCGGACCTGGAGCTGACTGCCTCCGAGGAAACCGTGGGACAGTACATCTGCACCTGTCAGGTATCCAGGCAGGAGATATCTGAGCCAGAATAAAACTAGTTTTAGGAAATACCTTCACATTTAATTTGAGGAGTTCAATCAGGGCGTTTGGAGGCTTTTTGGGGATACACCCCTTACTGTCGGGACTTGATCCAGATCCATTATCTGCTTTATATTATTCCTCTAGAATATAAAATCTACGGGACAAACTACACATGATCTCAAATTTATACATACATGTGATTATTCTTAAATTATAAATAGGCCTTTCAAAAGAACAACATAAAACCCACATCTGGTACCGGATTCTGTTCGTTTCTGGTGGGTCGATGTCAGGTACCAGACTTAAATCTGAATTTAAACGTTTAAGTATTGAGAGCGTTATTAATGAAAGAAAAAGAATCTCACGATGGTTAAACATCATGATGTCATCATGATGTCATCATGATGACATCATGATGTCATCAAAGCTGAAGCGTCTCTAGGAGATACCAGAACCGGCCGCTGCTTAAAATCTCATGCAAATGCGTCCGTTCCTTTTTCCGTTATCTTTCCCGCCAGACAGACAAACAAAGGTAAAATCAGAACGGATGAGTTGACCCTGCGTGGAGACGAACCCAGATCAACCTTCTTCTTCTTGTGTCGTCACTGTCCCCCAGGAGTCGGACCCCGGCAGCCATTCAGTGGCGTCCTGCCGCAGAGCGGCGTACCACCTGACTCTGGAGAGCCACAGCTACGAAGGAACAGTGGAAACAGAAGGTCGTCAAGTCGTGGCTGTCTACATGCTGTTATTCTTCGCCGGTTTTGCGTTTGGCGGGATCGTCCTCTACTTTACGGCCCGCCGGGGCAGCATTGGCCGCCAGTGTCGCCACCTGCAAGATGGACCTAATGGGCGGGACTTGCTGGGCTCCGCCGCCACGCCACAATCCCCCACTAGTGCCAGCCTTCTGTCGGAGGGATTCCATCTGACAGAAAAACGAAACGGGACAGCGACCACAAGCAAGCCTGCGCCGCATCAAGTAAAGCAGGGTACCGCTGGTCACCATGGCAACAGCTTCAGCGGCTCTTTGGTTCGGAGAATCCCCATCACTGATGATGGGAAATCACGGTTTACCAACTGTAAACCCAGAAACTGCGGGACGGTAGACTCTGAAATGTTAGACGCCGACATGCGAGAGGGAAGGACGGGGACGGGGCTGATTGTCCCGGAGGAGTTGGACGAGGTGGACGAGGGGCTGGGGGACGCCTTAGGCGACGGGTTGAAGGGACTAGAAGAGGAGTTGGGCAGCTTCCCTATGTTTAAAACGTCAGCACCTCTGGCGCCGTGTGAAGAAAGCTCGATCTGAAGAAGCGATGAAAAGGTGAATGTCGACAGGAGTGGACACGGATCCGTCCAAACGGAAGAAGTGAAAGTCAAGGGTCTACATGTGTAGACGTGGAAAAGCCATAATGTTTATTTAAGTCCTCTTAAGTTGCACTGCAAATAAAAAGAAAAGTGCACTTTAATTTCTCCGTATCTCGCTATTTCTCTGAACTCCACACCGTGATGGTCCAGTGGACTGCTGAGTCAGCACCGACTGTAGAACTGTACTGAACTGGACCGGTACCGCCGCAGCAGACGACACTGTCGCAGAAGAAGACATTTGTTACAGGGTTTGACAGAATGGAGAGATTTCTGAGAGAAGACTACAATCAGCTTGTTTTTGTGAATGTGGACTTTAACCTCTGTGTTACTGTTGTGTTATGTTTTGTAATAAAAGCTGAAAACATTACGGTCCCAGAGACTCTTTGCTAAAATGAGGACAATGAGATGCAAAAAACGTCTTTATTGTCCTTACCCATGAATCCCCCTCCTCTGCAGCACATCCCACAGAGGTTCTGGTGGGTTCTGGTCAGGTGACTTCTTGCTACCCTCCCAAACAGCTGGTGTCGGCGCCGTCTGGTGGTGGTTAGGGAGACTTTCTGACCCCGAGATTCTCCTGACCTCTGACCTCTCTAGCTGCGATCCTTGGAGAGTCTTTAGTCAGTCCAGCCATCCTCCTCACCTACCTGTTCACCACTTCAGAGTTCCTGCTCACACAGGTGAAGGTACAAACAGAAAACATGCTTAAGTGACCTTTAACCTCAGGATCTACTAGAGGTATCAATCACTGTGGCCTACATGTTTTAGAGAAACACGTTTAAAATCCCATGTATAGACAAAATAAGACTCTTTTTTTAACATTTACATATAATTCTGTGTGCGGTAGAAGAGGACCTTCAGCCTGTTGTTGAAAAAAACGATCCGTTAAATCCAAATCTAACCAAACACGTTTAAATGTTTAGTCTCAATGCAGAGCTAAGAGCCTCTTCTGCCATCTGCTGGTGAATGAGTGCTTGTGCACTCAAGATACGACCAGATGCTTTTTTTATATATTCATCAATCTTACCCAAATAAACTTAGAGTTTAGAGTCTGTTGCTACGGAAACAGTTCCATTATCAAACACATATAGTATATTATATATATATATGTATATACAATGTGGGGTTTGGGGGTGGGTTTTTGGTAGCCAGCAGGGAACCAACCCATGGATGGACACAGGTGATCCACTGTGGGGACCCCTAAAGGGAACAGCCGACAGACGAAGAATACGGTAAAACATGAGGAATCTCTGTTTGATCGGTTTACATGAAGCAAATTGAAATAAATTGGACGAACGATGTGGGAGATTTGTCTGGAAAAGTTTTCAGGTTCCCCCAGTGGCGGGAATATGAAACTGACATTTCCCATCATCAGTCTGTGGGTATAAAATGTAAGTATGGTAAAATGTAAAGTATAAGTTAACTGGAGGTATGACTTAATTGGCCTCCAGGAATCAATTCAATCAATCATTGAACCTTGCAGCCTGAGCAGGATTTCATCCAACATACATTCAGGATACAGAGAAAATCCCCCGTGTCTAAATCATCAACCCGCTTCTGTGAGGGACGATGGCGTCACTCTTCATCGCTCTTCATCACCAAATTTGGATTTTTATCCCTACTTATATTTTTCCTATTTCCTCCAACTTCACATATTTCCCCCAAAACTCAGAACATTAAAACATTTATTCCATCACATAAGAAGAATCCAGATACGCTAATTAGCTTCACCTTGAGCTTCGTAACATTACGACTTCATCTTTGTCACGTGTTTATTATTAATAAATCAGTCTTTGTTACACGTTTATTCCATCTCTATTGTTGAAATGATCGTTATTGATTTTGATTGCATTTCAACACCATATTTATTTAATTCAGATAGGAGTGAAGTGTTCCGTGTGAACCCGCCCACCGAGCCTTCTGTCCTCCCGACTCCACCTCTGCTTGACCTTCATCTCATGAAAAGTCCGTTGCTAGAGGAAGCTACGAATCCATGCCTTCAGTTCCCCAGGGATCTCTCCTAGAACCAATATTATTCACACTATATTTGCTCCCTTTAGGAAACATTATCAGGAAACTCTCCGTAAACATTCACTGTTATGCAGACGACACACAACTGTACTTATCAATGAAACCAGGTGGATCTAATCACTTAAATCATTTAGAGGCGTGTCTCAAAGACATTAAGACCTGGATGACCTGAAACTTTTTATTATTAAATTCAGATAAAAGTGAAGTTATTGTGTTGGGACCCAAACACCTTAGAAACATTTACCTGATGATATATCTACTCTGGATGGTATGACCT
>JBBDHG010000238.1:555000-565000 GCA_037951165.1 Lophius americanus
CAACAACGAGAGTCACCCTCGAGGAGAGAGAAGGAACAGAAAGAACACCTCCATCATCGGTTCTGACGCAGAGAAGATGGACTCACAGATGAAGCTGCGGAGTAAAAGTGCCATCGAGGTGAAGCTCCTCGTTGCGAGTGCAGCTGCAGCGCCGCAGCCTCCTACCTGAGCTGAACTCCACGTCAGGAAGTGTGAAGGTTTGTCGGGGGCTCAGAACAAAAAAAGTTTTCTTCTCCTATTCTGCAGAGGTAAACGTAACCTGTGGTCGTCGTTTCTCTCCAAACGTTCAACGTATGAACGACACAGACGTTACCACAGAAACGTCCTCCAACCTTCACACGGCTGATCGTTGTGTCTGCAGCGACCTCTGAACTGACTTTACATGCAACGGTCATCAACGCCACGAACAATAACTCCAGGACTAGTTCATGGACCCTTTAAAGATGTTTGACCCACCTAGACTTTAGTGTGAGGAAGAACTGGAGTCATTTTGGGAAAGGTGGGTTGCATATTTTTAAGGCTGTTGGTCTGAATTAGCAGGAATTCCGTATCGTACTTATCCATTCTCCGTAACTAGTCCGTCGCTTTCGTCCCCGTCAGCAAGGCTATTTCCTCCAAAAACTCCCCAATCCCCTGCGTTGTACAAGCAATCCTCCTGATTGAACTACTCAAATTAAATGTGAAGCTATTTACAGAGTATTTTGGGTCAAAAAGCTCCCCCTGGTGAGTAAAATATGAACTACAAGATACATCTCCTCGAGTCGATGCACCAGACTTGGACGAGATCGGACCGGCGGTTGAGAACTTACGGCCCGAAAACTCGTGGCGATGAAGGTCTCCCTCGTGTCGGACACATACTGTCGGCTTTTCCGTTCTATCAATCCAGTTCTTCCTCACACTAAAGTCTACATGGGTATCAAAGTTGAAAATGATCCAAATAGTCTTTGAGTTATCGCGTTAACACGAAGGATCTGTGACGGACGCAGACGCAGACGCAGACGCAGACGCAGACGCGGTGATGACGATTCCATAACCTCCCGGACTTTTCCAGGATGTAAAGAACCTTCATCTCCTCTGACGTGTTGCTCCTGATTGAATGGACCAACCAAACCACCTGATGTAAGAATGTCTACTTCACCATCGTTTCCACGCGTTTACAGTTAGAAACACGTTTTTGACACCTGCTCATGTATTTTTTCATGTCTGGTGTTAGGCCGGTTCTGTTCGGTACCACTTTACAATAAGACTATCCTTCATAAAGGTTAAAGGTGGATCATAATTAGGTTATAAACCAGGTTATAAACCCTTTTTATACTTAAGTAGACGCTTATCAACAGTTTATAACACAGCAATTCATTAATTCATCAACGTTGGACACTATTTGGCAGTATCCAGTAAGCAGTAGAGATCAGTGTGCTCACTATTTGGCAGGCGTCAGGTGACTGACAGCCTTGTATTTCTTTTATCTTCTTCAACTCTCCATCATTTATCGTTGATGCTCTGGGAGAAATGATTAAGTATTTTTCTTAAATCATTTGTAAAGTATTTTGAATGGCAGAAAAACCTTCTGAGAGGTTTTTTAAAGAAGAGAGTCTGATTGATTGACAGTCGGGGGTCTGTGTCATTAACCCTGAAGATGTCCTCACCAGAAAAAAGACAAAACATGAACAATTGTTTCTTTTTTAAAATATTTTATTTCATTAATTTGATATCTTAGAGACTGTAAATCGACTATAAATGAAAAAATGATTTGTTCAGGCATGTTTTTAAGTATTGAAAAATATTTCATGATGAAATTTGGATTTCATGGAAAATTCTTCATTTCTAGTCGCTTTTCTCAACCTTTTGGTAAAGTTTGTTTGTAGAAAACTATTTGACCCATATCCACAGAAACCTCCTTCTAATCAATCAAATCAAATAAGCCTCACGTTTGTTTGAAAAGGCGAGGCTTTGGCGAGAGAAGAGTTGTGCAGAGAGCTGGAGGCCGGTCTTCCTTTCGATCTGGCTGCGGTGGTTTTTGTCAGAGTGGAAAATGTGGCCGGGGCAGAAAGTCACACATTTAACCGATGTGATCACATGATCTGTTTCTAAACGTCATGAAGACGATCCTCTCTAAAAACACACGTCCAGTCAAACTCAGGAAACGTTTCCTGCCTCCTCTGATGTTTTTGAATCACCAGACATCTCACTTCCTCCTCCGTCAAAACTCAAAAGTCAAAGAAGCAAAGTTTTACCTACTTACCTTACTTACTTACTTACTTACTTACTTACTTACTTACTTAGTTACTTACTTACTTACTTACTTACTTACTTACTTACTTACTTACTTACTTACTTAGTTACTTACTTACTTACTTACTTACTTACTTACTTACTTACTTACTTACTTACTTACTTAGTTACTTACTTACTTACTTACTTACTTACTTAGTTACTTACTTACTTACTTACTAACTTACTTACTTACTTACTTACTTACTTACTTAGTTACTTACTTACTTACTTACTTAGTTACTTAGTTACCTACTTACTTACTTACTTACTTACTTACTTACTTAGTTACTTACTTACTTACTTACTTACTTAGTTACTTATTTACTTACTTACTTACTTACTTAGTTACTTAGTTACTTACTTACTTACTTACTTACTTATTTACTTACTTACTTACTTACTTACTTAGTTACTTACTTACATACTTACTTACTTACTTAGTTACTTACTTACTTAGTTACTTACTTAGTTACTTACTTAGTTTCTTACTTAGTTTCTTTAACTTAGTTTTTAGCCCTTTGAGATTTGATCCAAATGTAAAGTGCATTATAAATTAAATGTATTATTATTATTATTATTATTATTATTATTATTATATTTTAACTTCATACTGTATCTTTTTCAGGAAATGATCTTGAGGCGTCAGAGAAACGACACTGACCTGACTAAAATAGTCCACAGTCTGTTCTAGGATCAGATCCCACAGTGACTCAACCTAACTGTTTCTATGATGTCATCAGTCTGTTCTAGGATCAGATCCCATAGTGACTCAACCTAACTGTTTCTATGATGTCATCAGTCTGTTCTAGGATCAGATCCCACAGTGACTCAACCTAACTGTTTCTATGATGTCATCAGTCTGTTCTAGGATCAGATCCCACAGTGACTCAACCTAACTGTTTCTATGATGTCATCAGTCTGTTCTAGGATCACATCCCAGAGTGACTCATCCTAACTGTTTCTATGATGTCATCAGTCTGTTCTAGGATCAGATCCCACAGTGACTCAACCTAACTGTTTCTATGATGTCATCAGTCTGTTCTAGGATCAGATCCCATAGTGACTCAACCTAACTGTTTCTATGATGTCATCAATCTGTTCTAGGATCAGATCCCACAGTGACTCAACCTAACTGTTTCTATGATGTCATCAATCTGTTCTAGGATCAGATCCCACAGTGACTCAACCTAACTGTTTCTATGATGTCATCAGTCTGTTCTAGGATCAGATCCCAGAGTGACTCAACCTAACTGTTTCTATGATGTCATCAGTCTGTTCTAGGATCACATCCCAGAGTGACTCATCCTAACTGTTTCTATGATGTCATCAGTCTGTTCTAGATCAGATCCCACAGTGACTCAGTGATGAAGATAAATACGTTTAACTAGTTTTTCTGCGTTCAGGAATAAAACCAGACAGATTTCCTGGAGTTATTCTTAGGAGATACATTTAGACACGACTGGACTGATGGTCGGGACATTACGGACCAGAACCTAGAACCTGTGTTTTACACTAAAGCTCCCCCTGGTGAGTAAAATGAGAACGATTAAAGTCTCTCTTTATCTCTTTATAGATCCTAGATGTAAAAAACGGATGTTTTGTTCATGACTGAATTTATTTTTGTCTTTTATACAAACATTGTTTTTCACAGAAGGAAAAATGTTTTTGCTTCTTCCTTTTTTGACTTTCCACAGAGCTTTGATGTCGGATGTCTGGTCGTTTTCACCGCCGCTGCTCTGGGACCGCCCTGTGCCGTCACTTCCTGTCTCACTCCTGGCGTGACGTAGCATTTCACACATTTCACAGTAAGACAGACGCGTTTATACAAGAAAAGAGAAGCGACACCAGAACCAAAACTGAACCAAACTGCAGGTGATGATGATGATGATGTTAATGAAGGGTCCCTTCCTCTTCAGGTTGTCCTTCATCTGGTGGTGGCGTACACGACGTTTGCCTCCAGCAGGCTCTCTGGAGGAAGCATGCGCTTCGTCCTTGGTTTGTCCTTGAAGGTTACGGCTGAATAGGTCAGGTGATCGGACCCCCGGTTCTGTGAATCAGAGGATCCAGAGTCTCGTCAACAGACAGCGCCGAAGGATGAAGACACTCGTAAACCATCCGTTTGAGCAAAGGAGAAATCATTTAGAGGAAGATGTGTGTTGAATTCAAAGCTAAACTAGTCCCACGCTGTCGTCCCCGACAACAAGGGTTTATCCCCAAAAAGGCACCAATCCCCCTGCGTTGTACCAGAGATCCCCCTGATTGAGCGCCTCAAATTACATGTGAAGTCATGTCCTAAAACAGCGCCCCCTAGTGAGTAAAATATGACCTATTAAGTTGAAATAATATATAAACCAGAAAGATTCACTTTAATCAGTAAGCATTCCATCATTTCATTTAAAAATAATACCGTACATATTTGTGAAATAAATGGTGATTTCCAGATTAAAAAAGTCTGAATTCATTTCATTTTATTGTAATTTGTTATTATTAAGTATGTAAGTGTAAACAGGTTAACATTATTAACATTATTCGTTACGGTGGCGATAAAAGAAATGCTAATAATGTAAAGTAGAAGCGTGACCAAAAACAGTTTAAGTAAGTAAGCGGTGGGTTCACCTCGTTTACCTCCGGCCCAGTTTCTTCAGTCACAGCTAAATGGGAAAAAGACAAAATTGGGAAAGGGTGATTCTTCGGATCCATGTTGACTCAGTTTGTGCAGCAAACCATGCATCTGAATTACCTTTCTGGAGCTTCCTGATTCTAAAAGCCAGAACAATAATGGCCGCAGTGAGGAGAAGACTCAGAACGACCAGGATCCCTCTCTCTAGATGTTTCAGTTCTCCAGACTCCTCTGTCAGAGAAATGGTAGAACTCACGGTTATGATTGGACTACTGCTGTTTTTAAACTTTTCTGTAAAACCAAAATGAAAGACGCTTACTGTCGGTGTTAACTTTGGGTTTGTCCCCAGCTTCAACAAGACCTTCAAGAAAGATCAAGGTGAAACGTTTAGAGAGGTAGGGTTTCTGTTTCCGTGCTGCTGAGACCATATGTGTGAGATAGACTTTATCTGGAACTGGTGAAGAGAGATCTTTAAAAGACTCACCTTGAACATTCAAATACGCTGCAACCTTTAGGACGGTTTTTCCCATGACGTAAAATCCACAGAAATAAAGTCCAGAATCCGATGAATCCACTCCGTGGATTGTAAGAAAAATGTTGGAGATGTTGGAGGTCATTTCAAACTTCTTACTTTCAAACCCATCACAGAGTTTCATTCCCCCGCTGGGATCGTACATGGAGGCGATACAGCTGGGATGGGTTCCGTTGACCAACCTGAACCACTCTGTCTGAGTTGTTGTTGTAGAAATGTTGGAGCAGAGCAGAGTGACTTCTTGACCATGTCTAAACTCCATAATCTGAGGCTCAGAAACAGAACCAGGAATCCAGTCTGAAATAAACATCAGCAGCATTAGAATAACTGACCCCTCAGCTAGGTGGCAGAAAACATCTTCAATCTCATTGTGTTTGATGCTGTCTTCTTCAGACAGTAAGGTCCAGTTAATGAGCAGCAGTGAGGTCAGAACACAGCTGCTGCGTAGAATAACCGGTACCGGGACTCACCGAACCCCCAGAGAAGGAACGCCCTCATCAAGATGAGGCTCTTCATTTTTGAGTAGAAGTGTCTCACTGTTAGGAAGCTAGCTGTACATGACTGCAGAGAAGCTTTGACTGGAAAGGGGAGGAGCATTGAACAATTCATGCAAAGTAGATCAAGACTTTCAACCCTGCGCCTGACAGTTTGAGGAACTTCCTCATGCTCATTGGCACCAGTCCCGCTGGAATGCATGAACGCTAGCTGTCAAAGTCAGAACAGTAGTGAAGCGAGCGTGTAGCCCTGTAGGGCACCACCGACGAACCCCTGAATGTCCTAATCATCTGTCCAGCTCGTCTAAAGTCTCTTTTCCTTCTTGTAAACATGAACCTGTTTATAATCTGAGCCAGTGGCAGCATGTATAGACTAAAGAGTAAGAGGCCAAGGATGGAGCCCTGGTGGGCGCCGCATGTCAACTGAGCCACGAGGAGGTATTACAGCATGTAGGGACTACTTAACCGAGTTATATGTATATATAGAGAGAGTTTTTGTTAAAACAGGTTTCAACCAAAAGGTCGAGCTGATGGAGTTAAAATGAATTATTTTCCATCAAATACAGAATTTCATCATCAAATCATTTTCAAGATTAAGGTCTGATTTTTTTAACGAAGGAGGTGGAGCCGTCGTTCCCTGATCGGAAGGTCGGGCGTTTGATTCCTGGACTGCTTCGGTCTAAATATCGCAGGGTTCTCAAGCAACACTCTTCCTCTGTGGGCGATTCACCGGCTCCGTCCGAATCTCCTACCTTTAGAAAAAGTCAGAGGTTTTTCTAAAAACATAAATCCAGACATCAGAGACCAGATTTCAACTTTATTAGTGACTGGTTGGACTTTTTTTTTAGATCAATGAGTCTGGATTCCTTTTCACTTTTCCAAATTGTCCTATTCTCTACTAAAAGTAATAATAACTAGGAGCAGTTCCTTCGTTTGCAACGCCTGAAAACGACAAAAAAAAAGCTTTAGAATCGCCCATTTAAGTCAAAATGGCCGACTTTCTGTTGGGATGGCGCCGTAACACCAATGGGCTTTTTGGCAGATCCGGATGTCATGAACATGTGTACCAAGTTTCATATTTCTAGGTCGAAATAAGCCCAATGGGGTGGTCTTTTGCAAGTTTCCAGGGGGCGCTCTAGAGCCATTTTGCCGCGCCCTCTGCTGTGACCCCCAAAATATGGAATTTTTTGACTGACCTGATAAACGTGCAACGTTTCATGACTTTCCGGGATGTGAAAGCCAGATAAAGGCGATTCTTTTGCCAGAAAAAAAAAAAGGTAATAAGAATAAAAAAGTGTCCTCACACTGTTAGTGCTCAGGAATTATTAATAACCTATTATTCACTAAAAGTGACTCATGGTTCCGTGGACAAAGTTTCTATTGAATGTCTTCCATCATGATTGAGATAAATAAAGGACTAATTACACGGCCTTGGGGACTGCTGACCAATCAGTGAACCACCTCTAACCTGTTTTCTGCCTGGCAACAACAATCCCAAAAACTCTGATTGGATAACTCTGCTTAGATGTTTCCATGACAGTTAGCCTTTCTCTTCAGAAGCACAGAAGACAGAAAATCAGTCCAAATTTAGATTTAGAAGAGAATAATGATTAAATAAAAGATATTAAATATGACATTTGAAATGCCAATAAGTTTGTCCTTCTCTGAAGGCGCCGAGGTTTCCCCTGTGCCTCACTATTCAACTCTACTGGTTTTACTGATCAAGAAACAAACAGTTTCCTCCCGTCTTTATTACCCGTGATTCTTATTCTGTCTCTTTCCCCTCATTTTATCATTCCCCGTACTTGACCCAATGTTTCCTCTCCAGTTTGACTTCTTTAAACTGTTTTTCTGACTGCAGACTTTATGTTAGAGTTTAAAAGTCTGCAGTGAAGGTCTTCTTTCTAAACGTCGATACATTCTGCGACAGGTTCATTATAACTATCTCTCTTTTATTTAGTCAAATCTCTACCACTGCTATGACGAACTGATACCCCACCAGAAGAAATCCAGTGAGATAGTTTTTACTGCAGTCTCTCTCTAAAAGCGGTGAAGGTTCCATCTAACGGAGCGTCAGCTGTTTGATGTCTGAGAGCTGAAGGCCGGTCTTCCTGTGGCTTCATTCTGCCTCATGTGGTTTTTGTCGCAGTGGAGAATAACGAGGAAGGAGGGCGTACGAGACTTTTGATTAACCACATGTGCCTGCAAACACGGCCGGAAAAGAACTTTACACGTTTATATTTTACTGAACACAGTCACCGTTTCAGCTTAAATGATGAAGACAGCTCTAAAACTACAAAAGTACAAAACTACGACTGAAAATGTTTAGACTCAGCCAGGAAATAATGTAATAAACTGTTTTAATTCTGAACTTTCTTTCCCTTTTCTAGAAATGTGATCATATGACGATTAATGCCGATGATTTTAAGTTTAATATCATTTCATGGATCATTTTCAAGTTCTATACAGGTGATGTCATGACCTAACGTCGCCGCATTCAATAAAGTCTAGCGTTTGTCAAAACACTTCCTCTGAATAAAACTTCATTTTGATTCGTCAATAACTTTATTGACAAAGACGATGAAATGTTATAATGACATCAAATTGTGACGTTGAGATGTGTGACAGTTAGTAGAGATATGTGTGACAGTTAGTAGAGATATGTGTGACAGTTAGTAGAGATATGTGTGACAGTTAGTAAAGATATGTGTGACAGTTAGTAGAGATATGTGTGACAGTTAGTAGAGATATGTGTGACAGTTAGTAGAGATATGTGTGACAGTTAGTAAAGATATGTGTGACAGTTAGTAGAGATATGTGTGACAGTTAGTAGAGATATGTGTGACAGTTAGTAAAGATATGTGTGACAGTTAGTAGAGATATGTGTGACAGTTAGTAGAGATATGTGTGACAGTTAGTAGAGATATGTGTGACAGTTAGTAGAGATATGTGTGACAGTTAGTAGAGATATGTGTGACAGTTAGTAGAGATATGTGTGACAGTTAGTAGAGATATGTGTGACAGTTAGTAGAGATATGTGTGACAGTTAGTAGAGATATGTGTGACAGTTAGTAGAGATATGTGTGACAGTTAGTAGAGATATGTGTGACAGTTAGTAGAGATATGTGTGACAGTTAGTAGAGATATGTGTGACAGTTAGTAGAGATATGTGTGACAGTTAGTAAAGATATGTGTGACAGTTAGTAGAGATATGTGTGACAGTTAGTAGAGATATGTGTGACAGTTAGTAGAGATATGTGTGACAGTTAGTAAAGATATGTGTGACAGTTAGTAGAGATATGTGTGACAGTTAGTAGAGATATGTGTGACAGTTAGTAGAGATATGTGTGACAGTTAGTAGAGATATGTGTGACAGTTAGTAGAGATATGTGTGACAGTTAGTAGAGATATGTGTGACAGTTAGTAGAGATATGTGTGATAAACTAATTAATCTCATTAGAAGAGAACAGTGTCATCTACAAGATCAGATACGGGGCGTCTTCGTCTTCTCCAGGACGGATGTTGCGTATTCTTGACCTTCTTTCCGACCAATCAGGTGTAACCCCATTTCTCGAACCCTTGTCTACTTATTCTCTCAAAGGACGAGACTCACCTCAGACATGCTGCGCCTGCTGCTCCTCCTCTGTGGGATCCGTGAGTTCCTTACACTGAAGATAAACTACTTAAAGAATTCTAATGATGAAAGTCAGCCTATGTTTTCTGTAACACGGTGTCCTCTTGGCCTAGTTCAGCCGGCAGCAGCGCTCCGACAGGACGCCGGCGTTCGAACCGCCAGCGTTGGGGACAATGTGACCTTAAAATGCTTCTATGACAAGAACGACCAAGTAGTGTCTCACTTCTCCTGGTATCAGCAAACATTAGGAGGCCCACCTGAGGTCCTGTTCAGTGTCTACAAGCATGACAGATCATTCGAAGACTTCCACCAGATGGAGAAGAAACCTCGTTACTCAGTGCAAAGGAAGGAAGGGGTGAACCATCTCCTCATCTCTGACCTCCACCTCTCAGATTCAGCCATGTACTTCTGTGGAAGCTCATACTCCAACATGATGGAGTTTGGAC
>JBBDHG010000238.1:570000-606611 GCA_037951165.1 Lophius americanus
ACCACGGGTGAAAGTGTCCACTAGGAGGAGCCGTCGGTCCGTCTCATTCAGAAGTTTCTCCTTCGGCACGTTGAAGCCTGTGAGATTCATAGACTATTTTTCAAATCGTCATCATGAAATGATTTTTTTAACCTCGTTATGATAAATTCAGAGTATATATATATATATATATCTATATATATATCTATATATATATATATATATATATATATATATATAGATATATATATATATATATATATATATATATATATATTTATATATATATAGATATATATATATATATATATATCTATATATATATATCTATATATATATATATATATATATATATATATATATATAGATATATATAGATATATATAGATATATATCTATATATATATATATATCTATATATAGATATATATAGATATATATAAGATATCGAATGAAGTAAGAAATAAACCCATTTTCCTGTTTTCTCTCCGGCATTAAAGGCTTGAGAAATGAGTGCAGGTGTCAAACGCAGGCGGTCACCTGAGGAGCAGTTCTTCCTCGTCTTCATCATGCACAAGCAGACCGCCAGTAAAACGCTGAGGGTGGAGGTGAGCGTTGACGCCGCCATCCAGAACCGAACCGGGTCAACCTCGTCTGCACGACACAGAAAGAGAGGAAACCCTTTGTCTTAGATAATAATAACATTTAACTCTCTCCTACAGAATAAGAGTTAAACTCTGAGGGGATATCCTTGAAAAGACCCCATCCCCTGCGTCATACCTGCACCCCCTGATTGAACTCAAGTTCAATGAGATTCATAACTAATCTCACACAGTCCCTATGTACGGCGGCCCACAGGGAGAAACACGCTGCAGCTTAAGAAACCACCCGCAAACAGACAAAACACAAGCAAATGAGCAAAAGATCTTCAACGTTTGAAACAGACTGCAACTCAACACAACGGAAGTGTTTCCAGAGGACACACAACGAGGACGCACGCTTCTTTACGTCCTGGCTTTTATGGAAACTTAATGGCTGCAGACTCTTCGTGTTAGCGCGATAACTCCGGAACCATTTCATGGATCATCTACAAGTATTACTCCCACATGGATCGTGGTGTGAGGAAGAACTGGGTCGATTTCGGGAAAGATGGTTGTAAGGTTGCAACACTAGGGGGAATTTTATCTACAAATGTTTTCGGGCCATAATTTCTCAACATTTCTCAACAAATTGGACAGAACCGAACCGAACCGACCCGTTTAGAAGAAAACGGTTTGATTTGTAAATTTATGGTTGATTTCGACTTTCTAAGAATAAATTTTGAAATTCTTCAATCAAAAACAAAAATTCTTCTGGTGGGTGTTAAAGCAGTACTAATGAAAACATATCCTAACCCCGCCCCAAAGGGGTCACAGGTCAGAGTCCCAAGTCCAGCTAAGAGGGGAGGGTCATTTTAGGAGGGGCCTCCGACATAAAAGCTGCCAAAAACGTCCTGAGGGGCGCCGTCCTACCCTTCACCTTGACCTTCGTACTTTGTTGATCATTCTTTCATTCTTCTACTTCAGTAGAAGGACAATATTCAGGTGATGGAACGTAAGACGTCAAGCACCTTCCAGGTCCAGCCGCGTCCCATTCCCCAACAGCAGGAGTCCGCAGGAGGCCACGGCGCAGTAGTAGGTCCCGGCGTCAGAAGGGTCCGGGCTGCTGATTGACAGCTCGTACACGCAGGTGTGGCCTCGTGGGCGGGGTCTCCTCTCACACGAGTCATTTCCAGCGGCGGGGGTGTAGATGACGCTTCCATGAGGGTCCCCGGAGGTTCTGAACCAGTAAACGATGCCCTCTGCCCCACAGCTCCCATCGGTGTGGACGGAACAGTTTAGCCTCACAGATTCTCCGGGTCGGACGCGTTCAGATGTCGACTGCTGGATCTGGACCGGGAAACTGGAGCCCGAACCCACTACCACCACCATGATGCCCTCTCTGAATTCAAATATGAACATGACGCTGCTGGCGCAGTAGTACATGGCCGAGTCCGACCTCCTGGCGTCCGTGATGGTCAGGTGGTTCCTGCTGTGGTCCGCGTTCAGCGTGAAGCGGGGGTCCTCCTTGAAGCCGCCGTGGAAAGAGCCGTTTCTGTCGTACATGTAGAAGCTGGAGACCAGAAGCGGTTTTTGTCCCAGACTGCATTTGTACCAGTACAGCCTGGAGGAAATCCTCCCCTCATAGAAACACTGCAGCGTCAAAGTTTGACCCGATTCTACCGACAAGAAGCCCTTCTGCAGAACCAAGGACGGTTTCAAAGCAGGTACCGGAGCTGCAAGAAAGTCCAAATGCAAGATTGAACTTGTGTGACATGAAATCAGAGGTATGGCTAAAGGGACAGAACGCGTGTCTCACCTTCCATCGCCGGCAGGAAACACGTGAGACAGACGGCGATGAGCGGAGACGACATGCTGCTCCTCCTGCTGTGTGAAGTGAGGAGAAGATTCTTCAGCTTCTCCTCTTCACCGACTCGACGGTTCCATCGGCCAACCTCCCAGACTGTCTGTCAAAGTCCGTCCTTTGAAGCCCGAACCAGCAGATACTCCGGACGAACGAATAAATATATTCAAACGCAGTTTTGCGTACATGGGTTTTTTTTATGTATCATATTTATACGTCAGGTTTTCTTTATTTTCCATTAACACATTTTATGTCATTAAGCTCAAAGCTCTTTAAAATTTATAAGATTTCTTTTTTCAAGTTCATTTGGAAAAGGTACATGTTTTTTTTTTACTAATATACATTCAGGTTTATTATTTTATTTTTATTTTATTGCCATCATGTTAAAAATAACAATAAGTAATTTTTTTTTCTCAGAAGGTGAGTTTTGGTGAAAATTCAGTGTAAACGACAATATTTATCAAATAAATCCCAAAAACATGAAAAACTCAAAATGGGCTACAAATATCTAAATATTTACTCTTATCTTTGACACTCAGACCTAAAGTTTATAGATTTAAACAATCACACGTTAATCTGGTTCCATGGAAAGAATAATGAAAGAAAGAGACATTTGATGGGTTTCCGGTTAAATGTTCATAAATTCCTTCTGGATGACATCAGACACATTTACGCAGCGTTTTACTACATAAAAACTTTTCATTGATCCATCAAATATTTATATTGAAAATATCCGTAACAATTTAAAAGTTTTTCTTATCGTAACTTTGTCAAAACTGGACAAAAATACTAATGACAGATGAAAGGCAGGCGACTGATGGATGAGGGACAGATGGGATATCTGAACTGAAGGTCTTCTGGTGGATGGAAAAAAACACGATTACAAAAATGTATTTGTTTCATAATATGTTGGATTGTTCCCTCAAAACATTTATTGTCCATGTCTTCACGGATTTTATTTTTCTCCTGTTCCACCTGGTGTCCGTCGGCGGAAGAGAGACTCAAACCTCTTTGTCAGATCCTAGAACAGACTGATGACATCATAGAAACAGTTAGGTAGAGTCACTGTGGGATCTGATCCTAGAACAGACTGATGACGTCATAGAAACAGTTAGGTAGAGTCACTGTGGGATCTGATCCTAGAACAGACTGATGACGTCATAGAAACAGTTAGATAAGGTTTTATTCTGAGTTAGCGTTAGCGTTAGTGTTAGCGTTAGCGTTGTGACTTTTGCAGCGTGTTTGTCCCCGTTCTACATCCTCATGCTGAAGAAAACCCGGTGCACTCTGTGAATACCAAGAATCAGAACCTTTTACCTTTAAGCTACTTTGTTGACGCTGGTGTGAAGTTCAGTTTCCATTAGAGGTAAAAAACACGTCCGAGCAGAAACACAGGAAACCAACCCACAGCCTCAGGGCCTCAGCAAACCGGGTCGCACACAAACCACCAGAACTTGCCTGGTGTGGTTAACACTGTTTGTTTGTATGTTTTTAGAGACAAAATGAGGCAGAGATCAATAAAGTACATCATGATTCAACGCTAAGAATAAATCCATCACGTCTTCACCTGGCAGCAAAATAATGAAGCTGAAAGGTTCTGGAATCGTTCAGATGTCTTTGTCGAACGCGCCATTCCTCCCCTCTGACTGTAAGTGAGGTCATAACAACATGATGGAAACTAAATCATCTGAAATCATCTGATCTCTGATCAACATGGAGAAAATAACTGTAAACAAATGTTTGTTTCCTCCTTATCTCCAGAGAACCGGCGCCGGCTGTAGCTTTGTGTTCTGTGTGCCATTATAACGTCTGTTTGTTTGTTTGTTTGTTTTCACCATGTTTACAAAAGGCTTCCTTCTGAGTCACATGACCCGGAGGTTAAGCTAAGCTAACACGGCTACACGAGAACAGTGGTTCTGGTTCTGAGCAGAAGACAGGAGGCAGAGATGAAGATGTTCAGATGTTCTCTGGGAGTGAGAGGAAGGACAGGATTAGAAAGGAGACATCAGAGGGACAGTCCAGGTTAGACGTCCTGGAGACAAAGTCAGAGAGGACAGACTGAGATGGTTCTGACCCGTGAAGAAGAGGAGGGATAGTGGGTCTACTGGTAGAAGGATGCTGGAGATGGAGCTGCAGGCAGGAGAAGAAGGGGAGGAGACAAAGGAGGAGGTATCTGGATGTAGTGAGAGAGGACATAAAGTTGGTTGGAGTGACGGAGGGAAATGTAGACAGATGATCTGCTGTGGAGACCCATGAAGGGAACCACTGCAAGAAGTAGAAGAAGAAGAAGAAGAAGTAGAAGAAGAAGAAGAAGAAGAAGAAGAAGAAGAAGAAGAAGAAGAAGAACTCTGTTTCACTGAATCAACCAGAACAAACAAACAAACAGCTTCTCATATAAAAACCTGATGACATCCTGTCATCGGGGCGGCGGTGATGTCATCATTTGACCCGAGTGGTTGGACTTTTTTCTTTCCTCCCAGTTGCAGGACTTGAAAAGACGTCCGTCCCTTTATGAGTGTCGGAGGAATCCAGTTGGACAAAAGAGTTTTCAGTTTGACCTTTTGGTTTCCGTAGTTTGGATCACAGGATAAACTTGTTTGCTGCTGAGAAAGAATCAAACCTGGACACGTTTGACCCGACCACATAGTTCAGATTATTCAAGTCTGACAAAGTTACAGACTTGACCTGTTAGAAATAAACTCTATCTTCTTAAATCTTTAACAATTGTCTTATTGCCTGATGTTCTGGACGAGGCATTCTGATTGTTGGTTTACCAAAACAAGAACAACAAACATCTAACAGAAACGTCAGAGTGTTTACTGAGCGTCGACGGGTGACTGCTGCCCCCTACTGACCACCGGCAGAACCGCACACAGGAAAGACCACCAAAGCCTGGTCCAGCTAGAAAACAGGTGATGAAGATGAGTACTGACCCGAGGAACCCCCTCAACGAAACAAAATCTCTATTTGGCCCAGCCTCAGGTGTTTATGGCCGGTACCTGCGGTTCGGAGGACGCTCACGACCTGCGGGATTTGGATTTGATGTTTGGTGATCAGGTGGTCCGTTTGGCGAAACTTGGCCGGAGTCTAAAACATGATGAAGGTCTTTTTGACGGGAGATTCTGCGGCGGCCGAGAGACGCAAACGCGCTACAACCATCAGTATGTTTACGGGGAACTCAGCACAAAGTCCACTTTACTACAAATCCCAGAATGCACTGCGATCGCCAGCACCTCTCGTTGTCAGCGATTATTCAGTCACAGAAATAAACTTGAAGCTGATCCTTAGAAGAGATGAAAGGAGATGTAAATGAGAATAAAACATTTCCAAGGACAAAAAAATGAAACGTTTTAGTAAGTCGCTTAATTTGTTATTAAATAGAACGAATGTTTTAATATAGAGGTGCGTTCACGTTCAGTGCTGCTGCTTTAAAAACATTAAATACATGAAGGTGCTTACATTTAATGTAGTAAATGAACTGAGCCGTCTTTAACTGGGCCCGGTGTGAAAGAGTTTGACAGCCCGGATCTTTAATTCAAATTATTCACAGAAATCTAACCTTTAATTCAAATAAGAAAAAAGTTAAAAACACCTTTGTGTATCCATCATTAAAGACTGTTGCAGTGAAGGTCCCGGAGGTGTTCGTCAGACTGTAGCAGCTGTAGGGTCACACAGCCGTGTCCACTAGGTGGCGCCGCTGCTTGGACTGAACAGCCGGCAGGTCTCTGACAGAAAAAGGAAAGTTGCAGACAAACTGCTGAAACGGGTTCTGGCTTTGAGACCGACCCATTCTTCTGTGTCCGGATCATTTGTGTCTCATGTGGATCTAAACTTTAAACTTTTTCATCTGTTCAGAACCAGAACTCCTGAAGTTCAACGAGACGAGCCGGCGTTCAAACCGCGCTCGTCTGGACCTGTGAGGGTTCGCCGTCCTGCTCAAGGACACTGGGACACAGAGTGAAGGGGATTGAACCTCTGACGTTCCAGTGGGTCGTCGGTCTCTGGACCTCCTGAGGCGGCGCTGACCTTAGAATCACAAACATGGCAGCTGATAGATAACCTTTAATAAAAACGACCCAAAAGAAAAAGACCGATTAAGATGTTTATTTTAAACCCGAGACAATAAACTGAACCAGCTCCTTCTATGATTCAGAACCAGCATCTCCATCAGGTTCTGATCTGGATCCGGTCGTCCAGAACATTAAGACCTGCTGACAGTTGCAGAAATAACATCTCTTCTTTGGGTCTCCGGGACGGCCGGATGTTCTGAAGGAGAACCGAGGACATGGTTCTCCGGAGGATGTAGTCGATGAGCAGAAAAGATCCGTGTGAGCTCGCGGGTCGACTCGGGTCCAACTACGCCCTCAGACTTAAAGTCGGTAAAGACAGGTACAGCAACTCCGTGATCCAACTCAATATTTCTCTTTAGGACGACATTTTCCCGTTTTTCAGTTTTACAGTGACGAATGAGTCGCGAGTCGAGAAACTCGCCCTGAAGTTTTTGACTTCCTCTTTTTTACAGTGTGGTGAAATCCGAGCTATATTGGAGATTATTATTTCCACTTCCGGTCTCCGTCTGGTTGTCTGAGTGCGCTCTGCTACTGGCGGCCATCTTTTTGCGGGTATTTTGGCCCCTCCCCAAACAGGCGAGGGACCTCTGCAGCTCCAGCCGGGCGTCGGGACACAGGAAGATGTAGAAGAGGGGGTCCAGCAGGGTGTTCAGGCTGGTCAGGCCGTAGCACAGGCGGTAGGTGAGGAAAATGGAACGCTCCAGTCCACAGGGCTCATCGGTCAGCAGCAGGGACACGAACCTGTAACCACCCACCAGGTGATAGGGTCCGAACACCACGATGAAGTTGACCGTGATCACCACCAGAATGCCCACGATCTTGTGCCGCTCGTGGTCAGAGAGGGAAGGAGATCGGCGGAGGGTCACCCCGATGTGGGCGGAGGTGTAGCTGAGGGAGAGGAGAGGAGATGAAGAGTTGTTAAAGGTTAGAATGAAGAAGACGGAGGAAGATGCTCCAAAAAAAGTTTAATTTTAACTTCTCGTTTTTGCTGCATCACTGACAAACGCAGAAAAGTATCAGAAACATTCAGTGATCCAAAATATAACCTCAAACAAGATCACTGAAAAAAACATCTTAACACGAAAAATATGAATTTTACTGTAAAACATTTGTGACACAATTATTGGCTCCCGCATTTAATATTTAGCTCCGCCCCCTTTTGCCACATCCTGTGTCTCCTCCTGTCGTCTGTGAGGAGGTCTGAGGACACATGGAGAAGATCTGAGACCATTCCTCCATACAGAACCTCTCCAGCTCCTTCAGGTTCTGAGGTCCACACTGGTGGACTCTCCTCCGCAGAACATCCCACAGATGTTCTGGTGGGTTTGGGTCAGGTGACTGGGATGGTCATGACAGAACCTTTATTCTGTGACCTCTGAACATTCTTGGGTTGATGTTGAGGTGATCTTCAGAACATTGTCCTGCTGGAAGGTCCAACCACGACCCACTTTAAGGTTCCTGACAGGCTTTTAGGTCTTCATCCAGTATCTGCTGGTGTTTGATGGAGTCCATGGAACCATGTCTTTAACAAGATGTCCAGAACCTTTGGAAGAAAAACAGCCCCACAGCATCAGAGATCCGCCACCAGACTTCACAGTGGGTATCTTGAGCTTTTCTCTATGGCTTTCTTCTTGTTAGGCCACACCCATCTCAGATGTTTGTATTCAAAAAGCTCTACTTTGGTCTCATCTGACCTCTGACCTTGTTCCAGTGAAAGTCCCAGTGATGTCTGTCAAACTGTAGCAGCGTTAGCTTGTAGCAGTGTGTTAGCTTGTAGCAGCGTTAGCTTTTGTGTGGACGACAGCAGAGGCTTTTTTCTTGCTACCCTCCCAAACAGCTGGTGTTGGTGTCGGCGCCATCTGATGGTGGTTTGGGAGACTTTCTGACCCCAACATTCAGCTGACCTCTGACCTCTAGCTGTGATCCTTGGAGAGTCTTTATCCAGTCCAACCATCCTCCTCACAGTGTGTGGGATCAGTTTGCAGACATGTCCTCTTCCAGGCTGATGTCTAACATCTCCAGTCTCTTTAAACTTCTTCATTATTCATCTAACTGTTCAAACTGACATTTTGAACTGCTGAGAGATGTTCTTGTCTCCATTGTCAGATTTGTTCAGCTCTACAACTTTTCTTTGCTCCTCATTGCTGTGTTCTCTGGTCTTCATCATGGTGAAGACCCTCAGAGAGAATCAGGCCTGTGTCACCTCATATTTATACCCCAGTCAAACAGGAAGTACCTGTTCACCACTTCAGAGTTCCTGCTCACACAGGTGAAGATATAAGTATAAAACCTGCTTCAGTGACCTTTGACCTCAGGATTTACTGGAGGAGTCAATAATAGTGGAAATATGTGTTTTATGTTAAGAAAGTAATGTTTTCGTTGTAGCAGCTACTTGAATAAAGATTATGGTGAATCATTTGAATTAAAGACAATAAAGACATTCTGAATCTAATTATTCGATGCAGAATGACAGAAATGTATTTTCCATGTATTTTCGGGCGTCACTCACCCGAGGATGGAACATGGCAGCAGAAAGCCCAGCGCCACGGTGGTGATCTTGAAGTGGGCGTATCCAGGACTGACGGGGTAATGCTCCAGACACAGAAGTCTGTCAGCGTCAAAAACCGACGGCAGCAGCCCGCTCAGACAGAAGAGGAAGGTCAGCGTCCAGACCGCCACTCCAGACACGGCCGCCACCCTGACCGTCCGGACCCCGCGGCTGCTCAGCGGGTAGACGATGGCCAGGCAGCGGTCCAGCGCGATCAGGCACAGGAACATGACGCTGGCGTAGACGTTGACGTAAAACACATAGGCCACCAGCTCACAGGTCAGCTGTCCGTAGGGCCAGCGGTGCCCGCCTTGGAGGTACAAGATCCAGAGGGGCAGGGTGAGCAGCTGGAGGAGGTCGGAGAGCAGCAGGTTGAGGATGTAGACAAGCTGGCAGCCTCCCCCACCTGAGCGCCCCAGGTGGTACAGACCCCAGAGAGACAGCAGGTTGCTGGGGAGACCCAGAGAGAAGATGAGGCCGTAGATGCAGGTCAGGCCTAAAGCGTCCGTGTCCAGGGGGAGGTTGCAGCTGTCGTTGGACATGGTTCCGCCGCTCAGGGTCCAGACATTACCGACGCCTTAGAGGGGATATTCTTTCACTCGCTGCAGCGAAACCATGAATCAAGAATCCACTTCCTGTCTCGCCATCGTCCGATGTTCATAAACGTATTTTCCCGTGGAAAAAGCTCAGACTCGGACTCGGCGCCGTCAGTCGGCCATCCATCAGGGATCCATCAGAGGAAGCAGACGCCTTCAGGAGCAGGGGGGCATCGCCGTCATCAGATCATCCGCCATCCAGTTAAACCGCGTGGTTCTGAACGCTTCCCTCGCCTCTGGAAGCCTAGAGAAGGACTTTGTTGCGCCGCTGCTGGCTCGCCCGCCTGTTCTCATGAAATGTGGGAACATGCTGTCTCGTCCAAGCCGGGCCCATTCTATGATCGTTTCCTCCACAGGAAACCCACTTCTTCAACTTTAAAGGCGACATCCTGAGACAGGAGAACGCCTTTCTGCCCCCGAACACAAACAGCCCCTCTCTCCGGCTCGCCAGCAGCAGAGAGGGGGACCGAGGTGGAGCTGGTGGAGGGTCTCCACCAGAGACCCTCTGAATGCTGACGGATGCTGGCCTGTCATTCAACACCTGAACAACTTCTCACATTGTAAAAAATAGTTTGTTGGCTGGTAACGCAGAACATTTAAAGAAAGTATTATTGAGTCTGAAAGGTTGTAAAGTTTTCGTTTTATTATGTCACCGGTGGAAGTTTTTAAATCAACAGATACTTTCTTTTTACAGTGTGAAATATTTTATCATAAAACACGGCAGCAATAAAATAATGTTAGTTTGTTGTTTTACGGAATAATAAGTTAGTTCATTTTTAATTAATTATACACTTTATCAATCCATCAAAAATTTATATTGATGTAAGAGAAACAAAACCAAAACTTTATAAGAATTGGAAAAAACAGACATGAAAGATGACAGGTGGGTGAGTGATGGATGACGGACAGCTGTAGGATGTCTGAACTGAAGGTCTTCTGGTGGATCACCGTTGTACTGCATGTAATGACTCAAATATGAATGATCACACACCTGTCTATATGAGGTCACACACCTGTCTGCATGAGGTCACACACCTGTCTACACGATGTCACACACCTGTCTACACGAGGTCACACACCTGTCTACATGATGTCACACACCTGTCTACATGAGGTCACACACCTGTCTACATGAGGTAACACACCTGTCTACACGATGTCACACACCTGTCTACACGAGGTCACACACCTGTCTACATGAGGTCACACACCTGTCTACATGATGTCACACACCTGTCTACATGAGGTCACACACCTGTCTATATGAGGTCACACACATGTCTATATGATGTCACACACCTGTCTACACGAGGTCACACACCTGTCTACATGAGGTCTCTCACCTGTCTGCATGATGTCACACACCTGTCTACATGAGGTCACACACCTGTCTGCATGAGGTCCCACACTTGTCTACACGAGGTAACACACCTGTCTACACGAGGTCACACACCTGTCTACATGATGTCACACACCTGTCTACATGAGGTCACACACCTGTCTACATGAGGTAACACACCTGTCTACACGAGGTCACACACCTGTCTACATGAGGTCACACACCTGTCTACATGATGTCACACACCTGTCTGTATGAGGTCACACACATGTCTACACGAGGTCACACACCTGTCTACATGATGTCACACACCTGTCTACATGAGGTCACACACCTGTCTACACGATGTCACACACCTGTCTACACGAGGTCACACACCTGTCTACACGAGGTCACACACCTGTCTACATGAGGTCACACACCTGTCTACATGATGTCACACACCTGTCTACATGAGGTCACACACCTGTCTATATGAGGTCACACACATGTCTATATGATGTCACACACCTGTCTACACGAGGTCACACACCTGTCTACATGAGGTCACACACCTGTCTATATGATGTCACACACCTGTCTACACAAGGTCACACACCTGTCTACATGAGGTCTCTCACCTGTCTATATGATGTCACACACCTGTCTACACGATGTCACACACCTGTCTGCATGATGTCACACACCTGTCTACATGAGGTCACACACCTGTCTACATGAGGTCACACACCTGTCTACATGATGTCACACACCTGTCTACATGAGGTCACACACCTGTCTATATGAGGTCACACACATGTCTATATGATGTCACACACCTGTCTACACGAGGTCACACACCTGTCTACATGAGGTCTCTCACCTGTCTATATGATGTCACACACCTGTCTATACGAGGTCACACACCTGTCTACATGAGGTCTCTCACCTGTCTATATGATGTCACACACCTGTCTACATGAGGTCACACACCTGTCTACATGAGGTCTCTCACCTGTCTATATGATGTCACACACCTGTCTACACGGGGTCACACACCTGTCTATATGATGTCACACACCTGTCTACATGATGTCACACACCTGTCTACACGAGGTCACACACCTGTCTACATGAGGTCACACATCTGTCTACATGAAGTCTCACACCTGTCTATATGATGTCACACACCTGTCTACATGATGTCACACACCTGTCTACATGAGGTCACACACCTGTCTACACGATGTCACACACCTGTCTACACGAGGTCACACACCTGTCTACATGAGGTCACACACCTGTCTACATGATGTCACACACCTGTCTACATGAGGTCACACACCTGTCTATATGAGGTCACACACATGTCTATATGATGTCACACACCTGTCTACACAAGGTCACACACCTGTCTACATGAGGTCTCTCACCTGTCTATATGATGTCACACACCTGTCTACACGATGTCACACACCTGTCTGCATGATGTCACACACCTGTCTACATGAGGTCACACACCTGTCTACATGAGGTCACACACCTGTCTACATGATGTCACACACCTGTCTACATGAGGTCACACACCTGTCTATATGAGGTCACACACATGTCTATATGATGTCACACACCTGTCTACACGAGGTCACACACCTGTCTACATGAGGTCTCTCACCTGTCTATATGATGTCACACACCTGTCTATACGAGGTCACACACCTGTCTACATGAGGTCTCTCACCTGTCTATATGATGTCACACACCTGTCTACATGAGGTCACACACCTGTCTACATGAGGTCTCTCACCTGTCTATATGATGTCACACACCTGTCTACACGGGGTCACACACCTGTCTATATGATGTCACACACCTGTCTACATGATGTCACACACCTGTCTACACGAGGTCACACACCTGTCTACATGAGGTCACACATCTGTCTACATGAAGTCTCACACCTGTCTATATGATGTCACACACCTGTCTACATGATGTCACACACCTGTCTACATGAGGTCACACACCTGTCTACATGAGGTCACAAACCTGTCTACATGATGTCACACACCTGTCTACATGAGGTCACACACCTGTCTACATGAGGTCACACACCTGTCTATATGATGTCACACACCTGTCTACATGATGTCACACACCTGTCTACATGAGGTCACACACCTGTCTACATGAGGTCACAAACCTGTCTACATGATGTCACACACCTGTCTACATGATGTCACACACCTGTCTACATGAGGTCACACACCTGTCTATATGAGGTCACAAACCTGTCTATATGATGTCACACACCTGTCTACATGAGGTCACACACCTGTCTACATGATGTCACACACCTGTCTACATGATGTCACACACCTGTCTACACGAGGTAACACACCTGTCTACATGATGTCACACACCTGTCTACATGATGTCACACACCTGTCTACATGATGTCACACACCTGTCTACGTGATGTCACACACCTGTCTACATGATGTCACACACCTGTCTACATGATGTCACACACCTGTCTACGTGATGTCACACACGATGTCACACACCTGTCTACGTGATGTCACACACCTGTCTACATGAGGTCACTCACAGGTGACAGTGTATCTCACAAACATGAGGTTAAAGGAACTACAGGATTGTGTTGAGGAACAGATCTGGGCCTCCATGATTCTTGGATGGAAGAAGTTTGAAACAACCATGAAAAGTGAATCAAAGGATTTTAGCGTGAAGCTGCAGCGAGGAGATGAAGGCGTCTGAATATTTTACCGATGAACTCTAAGTGTTTATTCATATCTTACAGAAGCCAGATTCAAAGCTCAGCAAGGGAGAAAAGAGGAGGCCTGTCAGACGGTACATTGGTAAATACAGTAGTAAATGTGGGTTATTTAATCGGACACCTCTGGGAATAGAAAAAAACAAACTCTGACACAATTGAAATTGTCTTTGGAAGAATGGTTTCCTGGAGACAATGGCTGCAGCGCCGGATTTTTACCGAATTTCACAGGGAGGAGGGACCAATCAGTCACGTTGTTTCCTGTGAACTGTCAGCAGCCTCTGATTCATTGAATTAGCTTGATTGTGATTAATAAAGCCCCCAGTCCCCTGGAGAGGTGACTACCACCAGACCATAATAGTCTCCAGGTCTCTGCACGAGCATTTCAAGGCCTCCCGAAAGAAAGACCTGGTGACAGGAACCTGCAGGAAGCATCGGCGGGTGGATCCCTGCAAGATCTCTGCATATTGTCTGTAAAATAAGAAGTTGCACATGGTGGGGTCACACAAAGGTCAACGAAGCCCACCGGTCCGGACAGATTCTGGAGCCTCTTCACCTGGAGGTCCTGCAGCCTGAGAACGAGCGCCTCATTATATCCCCAACAGTTGAAGGTGTTTTAGAATCGTTAACCGTGAGCTGCAGATCCTCCATGTTGAGACGGAATCTCAAATGTATGAAATGTAACGGGGGTCCCCCACAGCATTAAACTAGGCCTACGTTTTCCTCCCTGACAGCAAAGGTATATCCCCCAAAAGTCCCCAATCTCCTGCGTTGTACAAGCATCCCCTTGATTGAACTCCTCAAATAAAATGTCAGAATGTCACATTCTGTCTCTTTTTATTGAACAAGTTCCCCTTAGTAGGTATCATTTGATCTATTAGAGTTAAATATGGTACCCCTAAGATCGACCCTCTAGAGTAGATCCAGATGCACCACATCGGGTCTAAATCGGGCCGAACGGATCGGATGGAAGTTCTGTCTGAAAACCTGTTTTATTTTTAATGAGAACATGTCACCCCTCTTTGACGGGACTTTTATGGGGGTTATAATTATATGCCACTTCTGTGAAGAGATGAAAGCCTTGACTTGAGGAGAGTAGAAACAGAGTCTTGGTAATCCTCGTGAGCCTTCGTCCGGAACTCACAGGAAGTCGCTTTCCTCTCCATGAAAAGAAATGTGTCAGAAAGGAAGTGGGCGAAACGAACGATTCTCATCTGTCGCGGCTTTTGTTCATCAGATCTTTGATAAGACTCTTGGGACAATTCAAAGTCATAAATGTGTTGCTACTGTCTGGCGAATCCTTTGTTTCATGTCAGTTTGATATCATCTACAGTTTTATGGCAGCGGTTCTCCCTCGGGTCAGAACCCTCTGTGGTGAGAAACGGACTTTAGCCTTAAAGACGTTCGTATTCAGATAAAGTATTTTTATTTTCTTCAATCAAAGGAACCACATAACGTTTATTTTGGATCAATGAAGTTACTGAATCGATCAAATGAATCAGTCGGATATCCAAAAGTCAAACCTCAATCTCACTGATCTGAATCGTCTCTGAACCAAGAAAGTTCTGGGTCCAATTTATTCAACTAAACCACGGTGGCCGAGGGGCAAACTACCAAAACACATGCAAAAAGACAAAAGACAAGTAAAAATGTGGAAAAAAACTTTTATGACACATACGGAGCACTTAGAAAACATACCGCAAATACCACAGTACAACGGATCAAGAAAAACACGCTGCAAATACCACAACATAACACATTCAGAGACTTTTGCAGGCATTTTGAAGACTTTTGTTTTCTTAATGTGTTGCAGTGTTTAGCAGTGTGTTTTCTTAATATGCTGAGGTATTTGCAGTGGGTTTTCTTTGCGTTTTGAGGTATTTGCTGTGTTTTCTTAATTTGTTGCGGTATTTGCAGTGTGTTTTCTTAATATGTTGAGGTATTTGCAGTTTGTTTTGGTGAAGATGAAGAGATTTGGGCAGATGTTTTCTTCATTTGCTTTTTTTGGTCTATCTGTGCATGTTTTCCGAATTTGCGGCGTGTTTGTCCCAGAGGGCCGCCGTACTAAACAGGATGCAGGATAAACTGAAGGGAAACAATGAAACAAACGACTGAAATGGTTAAAAGAGGAAATTAGTGAGTAATTTAGACGCAAACAGTCGCTAATGACGTATTTTGAGGTCTTAAAAGGTGGAGTTGATGAATAAAGACTTGTTGTGAGCAGATGAAGGTGATTCTCAGGTGAGAGTGTGATTGGAACCACTGATTATGGATGACATCATGGCGACTCAAGGTGGTCTCTCATCGATGTTGATCCTCAGCATCGATATGGAAACAGTTCCAGCTTCATGAAAAGTCACAAGTATCTTGCGTAACTTCTCCTCCTGAATAAAAAACTGTTTTATCACGACACAATTAATACCTTTATTTTCATTTGATTGTCTCCTTTAAGATGCTCAGTGGTTGTTCCCCCGCAGACTTGGCGGACATTCCGTTGTTTTTCGATGATTTATTCTGCTTTCAACTTTCTTCTTGACCCTCTACGGCAGAAGATCCTACAGACTAAGACAGAAACCCAGACGGAGGCTCCAGCGAGGCCCATAATGAACGCGGCCACATCCACGCAGAAGAAGGAGTACCACGGCAGACCAAAGCCCGCTGCCTTCAGATGGTCCGCCCCTTTGTTCCTGATGACGTACTCAATCCAGAAGATGGCGGAATCCATTGGAGACATGGGCTGGTCATGGTGGATCTTGGAGAGACGCTGCATGTTGTCGTGGCATGACGGAGTCTCCAGAATATCCTTTAGAGCCTCCAGAAACCTTTCTTTGGTCAGTGAATCGGCTTCCACCACTCGAGCTGCCCCTCGAATCTTCAGCCGGAGTAAGTTGTCAAACTGGTCGAAGATGAGAGGAATACCCAGAACGGGGACGCCGTGATAAATGGCCTCATATAAGCCGTTGGTGCCTCCGTGAGCTACGAAGGCTCGGGTCTTGGGGTGTCCTAGGAGGTCATTCTGAGGCAGCCAGTCCATTAGATAGGTGTTGTTCCCCAAAGATGAAGGCTTCTCGCCAACAAACTTCCACAGCACCTTCTGAGGGAGCTCGGCGAAAGCGGCGGCGATGGCCTCTGTGGTCTCACGAGGCAGGGCTGACACCAGCGTCCCCAGAGACATGAGCACCACGCCGTGTTCACCAGAGCTCTGCATGAAGGCCTCCAGCTCAGCAGGTAGGGGACGGGGCTTCTTGCACTGGAACCCCCCTATGTAGACCAGGTTAGGCATGGTGGGCCGAGGGAACTCGAAGACAAAGTCTGACCTCACCAGCCAGACGTCGGCTGCTTGCTCCAATGAAAGCAGGTCGGTACCGGGAGGGAAGTGACGCCGGAACACGTCCGAGTAGGCAGGATTGATGATGAAGTGCATTTCAACAACGCTGGAGAGATAATGTAACATGTTCTTGGTCCTCTCAAAGAAACCCATGCGATCGTGAAGTTCACTTCCTGATACTGGGACGTAGGAGAGGGGAGAAGGCGCCACGCTGAAATGGACCTCCCCATTATTTGCCCAGCGCACGTTGAAAACCATTGGCAGCTGGAGGTAACTACCCAGAAGAACCCCCAAAGTCAAAGCAGGATCTGTTAGCATCAAGTCAAAGTTTGCATCTTGCAGCTTCTTCATGAAGACGGGGTCATCCAACATCGTAGCAGCAGCTCTCGCCAGGATGGCGTGGCCGCTCTCCAGCATTGAAGTGATCAGGTTCCTTTTACAGAAGGTGCGTATCAGAGAGCGCGACCTGTGGCATTCCATCACATTCTGGACTATCTCGTTGTAGTAGCTGAGGTCCGTCTCGTCCTCCAACATGGAGGCGTTTATGGACGTATAGATTGGAGACTTATTGGGGATGTACCAGCTCCTGGCCGAGCGCAGCACCGTGATGTCGTGGCCTCTGGAGTGCAGCTCTCGGAGAATGACCTCCATGTTGATCCAGTGGCTGCCGTCCACCGGAACCACCAGAATCCTGCTGCCGACACAGCATGAGGGACTCAGGAACAGGAGACACAGTCCTGCCAGGACCACCGGGACAGCGCTGGACATTCCCTGTGAGGAGCGACAGATAGCGGTCGTTACTACACTTTGAAACAGCAGAGGTTTATTTAGTATGGAATCGCCATCGCCGTCCAATGCGCCGCAGATCCTTCGTATAAACGCGATAACTTAAAGACTGTGTAATGGATCGGTCCTTCAAATTTTCTTCATCGAGCTTAGTGTGAGGAAGAGCTGGAGTGATTTTAGGAAAGGTATGTTCCTCCACCTGCTCCTCCACTAGAGGGAGCTTTATCTTCAACGCTCCATAATTTATCAACCGTTGGTTCAGGTTAATCAGCTGCAGGATTTATTTTGTAAATATCACATTTTACTCAAATAATTTATATTTTTCTCACTAGAAGGAGCTTTTTTAAACTTTTAAAAACTCCAGTGGTCCGAAGGAGTCCAAACGGACCTCATTTGAACCGCACCAAGGAGCTCGGACTGATTTATTGTATTTTACTGTAACAGTTCATATTTTGGCCACTAGGAGGTTTATTTTTCAAGAACACAATTGTTAGACAATTACTTCCCAAAGATTATGTACAAATTGGCTCATGTTAATTTACACAAGGACTTCAAGCTTGTCTTTATATTTATATTCTATTATTTCACTCTCATAGTTCATATTTTACTCACTCACTTTAACTCCTCTAAATTGACTCAAACCAATCTGTCTTTTTTAACTCCTGATCCCATTTGAGGAGTTAAATTAGGAGGATTGCTTGAACAACGCAGGGGATGGGGGGCTTTTTCAGGGATAAACCTTGCAGTCAGGGGCGACAGTTTAGGAATATTTGGATTTTCATCATTCCTTCCTACTCTGCCTCTGATTGGCTCTTTGTGAAATAATATCTCACCTCTCATCAAAGTTCTCTCAAAGAGAGGCTGCGACAGAAACGCCGTCGTCATAAAATGTCAATCAGAGGCAGAGAAGGCGGGAAACGGCGCCTTCATAGCGTTCATTAATTCATTAATTCATCTGGTGGTTCCATACTCTCCAGGAACTCTGGGTCACTCGTACAAATAAAAACATGGTGAGGAAGCAGCATTTATGACATTCATGAGAGAACGGCAGGCTTATCTGGGAGCAAAGTCTGAGCTGGTGGTGGAGTTTGAGACCTCGGCGCTGGAGATCTCCCACCAGGACTCTGATCACAGGTCAGGTCAGGCTGTGGCTGGAGGGCGCTCCGTCAGCCTGCCGGATTATCTTCTCTTCTAAAAGTACCTCGGAGATATGACCGACCCAACTTATTAGACCGGGAGTCAGACGCTTTGAAGAGTTGGTGCTGGTTCTTGTAGATATGAAGACATTTTCTCTGGAAGCTTCAGATCTCCTTATCTCAACTCAGGGCATTCCTTCAGCACCGCTCTCCCACAGCCAGCGTTTATCGCCCCCTTCCAGTATTTAGTCTCGTCCCGTGTTCATATTCTGTCCAGGCAGTAGCCGAGACCAGTTCCTCCGACATCTGAGATCCTTGAGGTCCGACGACGGGGCAGACAGATCAAAGGCCGACAGAGCCTTTGATCTCTCGCCTGTTACTCAATATCTTCCAAGGTTTTCCTGCGTTTGTCCCGATTCTCCTCCCCTCTCAACTCTCTGTGTGTGAAGTTGTGAATGTGCTGCTCCGGGTCCTGGCCCGGGTCCTGGCCCGGCTCCTGGCCCGGCTCCTGGCCCGGCTCCTGGCCCGGGTCCTGGCCCGGCTCCTGGCCCGGGTCCTGGCCCGGCTCCTGGCCCGGGTCCTGGTAGAACATCTACCTCAGTAGAACATCTACCTCAGCTCTCTTTGATTCTGTTTACAAGAGTTGCCCGTGAGACAGAATCTCTTTGGTGTCTGGATCAAACCCGACCCGTCCCCGGTCCAGTCCAGGAAAAACCCACCGACCAATCACCATCAGCCCCCCACTGTACACTGGGTAATAATCTCACCTCCAAACCTGCGAGTCTTCTTCTGTGTGAAGATTCAAACAGCTCCTCAACATTCTACCACCAGCTTATATACTATATACACTTTTGTTGAATAAAGTTTATAACTAACACCATTCCGAATCATAAGCACCAAATATTCATTAATTTCAGGATTTTAAAATCTTTTCTTTTCTTTTTTTTAAGTAAAGTGTCAGAAGTCATTCCCAGTGTTAATCACTGACGTGACCCTCGTGTCAGGAATTTATCCCCGTTTTTTCTTATTTAGTTTATGGAAAACGATTTTCGTTTTTCTGAGAAAAGTAAGACGACCAGGTTTTCTGGTCGTAACATTTCAACCGTTGGTCAGATTTCTTCCAGGTGAATCGACTGGAGGAAGAAAAATCTCGTTCATTTAAGTGTCAAGGGAAGTTTTTACGAAAAAAAAACAGTTTTTCAGACAAAACGTAACTTTAATTTAGAGGATTTCAATCAGGGAGACTGTTTGTACAACGCAGGAGATTGGGGGCTTTCCTGCGGTATCCCCTTGCATTCAGGGACGACAGCGTAGGACTAGTTCAAATTTTTTTTTCATTTAAAGTCATTATTTAAACAAAGTGACAATGAAAGAGTTAAAATGCAGAAAATAAATGAATATTTGATGGTTAAGTTCAAAACTCATGAAATCATTAAAAGTGTGAAATTATATATAATATATTATTTAATGAAGAGGACTTCCTCAAACAGGTGAGTATAGATTTATAGATTTATAGACTTTATATCTTTGTCCGTATGCTTTTGCAGAAAATAGCAGAGTTAAAAAGCCTTTAAACTATTTTACAACATTTCCCTTTTATTATTTTAATTTTTTAAAGTCACAGTAACTGAAACTGAACCACTGACTGTACTTTTAGAGTACTTGTATTATCCTGTAGAAATACATGCTTTATCTTTATATAACAGTCAGGAGGTAAACAACAAACGTTTTTATTGTCTGTAATCAATCAAATCCTCACCGTGTTGCTGTACAAATATCCACGAAGTTTTGTTTTTTAGATCCTGGTTCCAGGTCCGGTGTGATCCAGGATTCTACTCTGTGGTATGTTACCACATGGTACAACCTTTACAAACACACACACACACACACACACACACACACACACACACACACACACACACACACACACACACAAACACACACACACACACACACACACACACACACACACACACACACACACACACACACACACACACACACACACACACACACACACACACACAAACACACACACACACACACACCCTCACACACAAACAAGTCATACTCTTCCAGCAAACATTCCAGGAGGACTGAGACACGTGAGCTGTAACTGGAGCAAAGGTCAACGTTCAGAGTCTAATATCCTATGATCCAGAAGAAGGGGGCGGAGCTAGTTTTTTCATATTGGTTAAGATTGGGATGTAGAGATCTCCATCTGTGACACATAAACTACTGCAGAGGATAATATTTTCTCTCTCTGGTTACATTTGAGGCACAGACCTGGACACACTGATGGATTCACGTGAACACGGCTGCTCCTACCAGGTCCTCCCTGCCAGCGAGGGGGACGCCCCTGACAGCGAGGGGGACGCCCCTGCCAGCGAGGGGGACGCCCCTGACAGCGAGGGGGACGCCCCTGACAGCGAGGGGGACGTCCCTGACAGCGAGGGGGACGTCCCTGACAGCGAGGGGGACGCCCCTGCCAGCGAGGGGGACGCCCCTGACAGCGAGGGGGACGCCCCTGACAGCGAGGGGGACGTCCCTGACAGCGAGGGGGACGTCCCTGACAGCGAGGGGGACGTCCCTGACAGCGAGGGGGACGCCCCTGAAAAGCCACCAATCCACTGCGTTTTGCAAACAACCCCGCCGTTTGAGAATAGAATTTTTAGAATAGAAGATAAAAAACTCCCCCTAGTGAGTTAAATATGAAGTATTAGAGTAAAACACAATGTGTACAAAACTGATTTAAGGCAATAAATCTGGACTAAATCGGATCAACGGTTGAGAATGATGGTCCCCCTAGTGTCAGAAATACACAACAGCTTTATAAAAATCCATCCAGTTCTTCCTCACATTGAAGTTTATTTGGGTATAAACTTGAAAATGATCCATGAAGTACTTTTTGAGTTTTGGCGTTAACATGAAGGACCGGCGGCGACGACATTTCCAGAATAATATCCACAACTTTTCGGGGACATTCTTGACTCGACTACATAAATCTCTAAAAAGCAGAACTTCAGAATAAATAGAGAAAACATAGAGATTACAGTTCCTGATTCTCCCCCAGGATGGATGGGAGTAGACAGAGTGATGATAGAAAAGTAGGGTGTCCTGGGTCAGAGGTCACTTGTGAAGGTCGACCCATCGATGAGGAGCGACGGGGGAGACAGACATTCCAGAGCGACTCCTGACGGGCTTGTTCGGACTTGACCAGACCACAGCGTGAAGGAGGAAAGTTAAGGGAAAGTGTGGCAGAAATCCAAGCGTGAGACGGGAGGGCAGGGAAGGAGGAAAGGAGGAGGCAGCAAGGTCACACAGCAGAGAGAAAATAAAGTCATTACAATAAGAGCTCGAATCAGAGCCCATATCAGTGAGCTGCAGCTTTCCCTCGCCTCCTCTGCCTCTGTGGACCCACAGAAACCGGGCCAGCAGACAGCCAGTCAGCTCCGGCTGCATAGAGGAGGACATGCAGCCAGTTTCTAGCAGTTTCACTCGTGTTGACTGGAGTTACAAACCCGACAAAGAGCCTTCAGGTCCGCAGAACCGCCGGTAAACGGGTCCCGGTGTTGGATTCTAGCCCGCTGCCTCGCTGTCAGTCAAACTGTCAGTAATCAAAGAACACATTTGATCACGTTAAAGTACAAAAACATGCAAATGAGTTTTACTTCCAGATCAGCTGGAACATCCGAGAGCAGTGAGTGAGGTCATGTGACCGTTCAGCCAATCAGAGGCCGTGTTCAGGGCAGGCCATGCAGGTCGGCTTTAACTCCCGTTAAATAATGGGATGAAGGATGAAAATGAGTAAAAGTGTATTTAAGGAAAGTGGAACACTTATTCTGACAAATACAATCCAGAATTATTGGAATCCTTTTTGAAAATGAGTAAAATGAGATGCAAACATGTTTTTATTTTCTATAGCCATGATCGATAAAACTCTTTTTATTAACGTGATTCAAGTTGAAACGTGTTTCTGTTTATTTCGATACAGAAACACGTTTAAACGCTTTACACTATAAATACTTACTATGACATCTAAAACCATGAATAGTAAACATTCTTCATCAGTGGGGATCCTCTGTGAAGAGACGCCAGCGCCAAAGAGTCTGAGAAGGTCCGATCCAAAAGACGGTCCGCATCATGTCAGCAGGGGGAGACAGAGAGACGGCGGGAAAAACAAGGAACATGTTTATGAATGTTTTACGAGTTAACACATCGACAGAATTCCTTTTTTCATAACTAAAAAATTAAAAAATTAAAACCCTCTCGGAAGGTTTTGTGGTGAGGTGAGCAGTAGGAGGGATGTGTGGGTTGAAGGTGGAGGTGGGACTGCACCAAGGATGGGCTCCGAGCCCCTTCTTGTTTGCTGGGGTGATGGACAGGCTGACAGAGGAGGTCAGCAGGAGTCTCCATGGACTATGATGTGGGTGGAGGACATTGTGATCTGTAGTGAGAGCAGGGAGCAGGTGGAGGAGAACCTGGAGAGGTGGAGCTATGCGCTGGAGAGAAGAGGAGTGAAGACAGAATATATGTGGGTGAATGAAAGGGAGGCAGGAGGAGGTGAGGATGGAGGAGTAGAGGTGGAGGAGGTGCAGGAGTTTTAGGACTTGAAGTCATCTGTTACGAGCATCGGGGAGTGTGGAGAAGAGTGTGAGGAGTTATCTGTGACAGAAGAGGGGCAGCAGGAGTGAAGGGAAAGGTTTCCAAGATAGTGTTGAGAGAAGTTCTGCTGGATGGTTTAGAGAAGGAGGTTCTGACCAGAAGAAGAAGAAAAGAAGATGAAGAAGAAGAGGAAGATCCTGTACCTTACATAAGATGTTGAATGATGGACGGGACTCAGATTTGGTCGTGGACTTATTCTGGTAAAATTCTCCCAGAGGAGATGAGATCTTTCCTTCCAAACAGCCGCTGGAGCTCCTCCCTGGTCGGACTGGACCTCCATGGAGCAGCTTCTTGATGTATGAATGATTGTTGCTGTGGTGATAACTCAAAGAAAGGTCTGACAATAAAAACATGTTTAGCTGTTTGCTCTCGTGAGAGTTTCCCTCATTGCACTTTTTCAAAGTTGAACTCAAGCCCGAAAAATGTGAGCCGAACTCCCGAGACGCCTTTTGCCTCGGAACTTTTCCTTCCTCCAATTGTTGTTGTGTCATGATACGGGTCATTTAATCCGCCGTGACAGCGTTCACACCAGCGAGCTCCTCCCACGGCGGTTCCATCAGCCAGTGTTTACTATCAGTCCAAACAGCTGCGCTGCTTCCTCGCGGGCATGTTGTGAAATAATTAACCTTCGTCATCTGCACACCTATTGTTGGGAATTTTTATGTCTTACATTGTTTACTTTGCACATTTTAGCATTAATTTCATAAACACACACCAAATGCTGGCGTCTGTCCAAGGACACCGATCAAATCCCACGGAACGAAAACTGGAATCAAACACTTCATGAAACATGGAATAAAATATTAGGATTTATGGTTTTCAACGTCAACTTAAGCTCGAGGTGAAATTGTTGTATTTTTAAAGTTAGGCTTTAAATACAAAACATTTGAATATGGATGATTAACAAAAGAAAAGGAACTTTAAGTTATATAAATGTAGATAATTGATCGTAAATATTATAAATATCTGATCACACAGGCGTCTACAGCGAGTTCTCTTCTGTGTGTCATCACAAATATAACAAATGTATTATTTGTCATGAGTGTTCACAAAACTCCCAACGAAGCCTTCAGCCGTGTTTAGAACTTACTGCCATCTAGTGGCCAACTTACAGATTGCAACTTGTATTTCTCACCAGCTCAGCTCGTCCCACTCTAAGAAGCTACGGCGGCCTGAAATGTCAAAAAAAATTTCATTTTCTAGGACTGGATGAAGTTTCTAGCAACAACTTCTTCATCATCGTCTTCCTCATTGGTTCATTAGAGTCATAATGTTTCTTCTTTTTTCTGGCTACTGTACTAACATGAGAGGCTTCTGGCTGTGGTGAGAGAGGACATGGAGTTGGTTGGTGTGATAGAGGAAGAACTTTTGTGTTTTTTTCAGCTTTTACACTTAAAATAATAATCAAGAAAACCATTTAATCAAAGAGATACCCCTAAACTTGACAGACTACACCTTTAATCAATGTTAGCCTCACTGCGCTAGCTTACCTAGCTTACAAGTTTCTTTTTTTTTACATTTTGGCAGGAGACACAAAGTACGGTTGAGGCAGATTGGGGTTGGGGGCGGGGTTCATGGATTTGGTCACACATAGAATTTTTGAAAGGTCATAATCAACAAAACATACTTTTATTCACTCTGAGGGCATTGTGATCAATTTATTTTGGTAATCCATTTGATAATCAAGTCAAGACATTTCAATAAAAACCACACCAAACCCGCACGCCGATGGTAAAGGTATGTCCCCGCAAAAGCCCCCAATCCCCTGCATTGTACAAGCGTCCCCCGTGATCTAACTCCTTGAATTAAATGTGAAGTTATGTCATAAAAACATTGTTTTTTTGTAGAAAAAATCCCACCAGTGAGTAAAATACGAAGTATTAAAGTGTTATACGACACATGTACGCAAACATGCTGACATTCTACTGGAAAACAACAAACATTATGGAGTAAGTCCCAGAAAAAAGAACTGATTGAACAAACATCTTGGAACGTGTGGATCGTTCATCGGCTGTGATAACCACGACCTCATTAGGAAGGTTTTCATCAGGTGGTGTTCATCATGCAGTGAAGGTTTTGCTCCTGGTTTTGATCTCCCTCGCTACCTGGCACCAGGAACAGGGCCCGCAGAAGAAGGCGTAGACGCAGTCATCAAAAATTGTACCCTGTGAGGACAGATGAGAGCGGTTAGAGCGGTGGGCCATGACGTAAAACAAGTTTGTTTGTAGTCACTGATCTTTATCAGGACCTACATAAACAAATGAGTTGAAGAAACACGGATTTCTGGATCCTGATGACAGACAACACGGGATGTCCAGGAAAGTGAAAAAACTGGTTTGAGATCTGATGAACAGCAAAGGCATCGGAAAGTTTCATGCTGATAAACATCGGGTGGTGATGTGTTGGAATTTACTGACACAAAAAAAACCTCCTTCCATCGCTCTCCAGGTCATGCTGGAGGATCCCGAGGCATTTCCTGTATCTTTTCCCCCCAGCAGGTTCTGGCTCCTCCTACTTGGACATGTCTGTATTCCCTGATCCTGAATCAGTTGACTCCTTTTGTCACACTTTTGGCTGCTTGTATCTGCATTCTCACTATTTCTGTCACGCCCCATCACCACATTACAAAGGTCTCTCCACCGAGACCAACAACAACACCCCAAGATCCTTCAACTCCATCGCATGAGGCAGCAACTCAGCCCCAGCCCTGGGGGGAACAGTCCACTGCTGTCAAACTGACGACCATGGCCTCAGAATTGGTGATTCTCAAACCAGGCGTCTTATAAGTGACTGTAAACAAATCACAGATTCACATCATCTGCAAAGAGAGTATAGACGCTATTCTAAGCTACGCCCAAACCAGAGACTCTCCACACCTGAACACAGGCCCCAGCCATATTGGTGCCCTGAGCCGAATTTGGTTATGGTGCCCCTCTCTCTGCATCTCCCTCCCTCTCGGCCGATGAGTGGCACACTATGTGTTTTGGGTGAAGGCTGTGGGCCACCGTTTCCGCAATTCATATTTTATTGACCACCACACTTTTGACCAGCTGATAGTGCCCCCCTCGACGATGATGCCCTAAGCAATCACGTAGTCTGCTTATTGGATGGGGTTGGCCTGAGCAGCACCTTCAGACCTTGTCCATGAGGGCCCCAGACAAAAAAGGGGCAACCTTTGGGAGTCCAATACCCACTGAAGATGTGTTTGACATTTTGAGAATAATACAGACACCGCTTGATTTCATAAGGACTGGATGGCAGGCAGCAATGGTCCTGGTACCCCATTCTACTGCATAACCCCCACAAGAGTCTCCAGGGAACATGGTCTTAAGCCTTCTCCAAACCCAACAAATGTGTTTGATTTCGCTGTAACTGGAGCTCATTCTCTGGCCCCACTATTTGAGGAAGGGAACCTCTACACTGGTCTGCTGCCCCCAAGAAAGAGTGGCCTCACTGACGACACATGGCTACGTAGATGAGGTAAACACTGTCTGTACCTCAAGGCCGTATCGATGGCGCACTGATAGCCGGATAGCTGTGCCAATGGGAGGGAAGAGTCCAAAGAAGTCCAGCAGAGGTAAACACAGCGACTCCCCGGCGTCGAGCGTTGTCTTACAGGCGAAGCAGGAGAGACACCAAGTGGCGAAGCAACCTGAAAAAAAAAATCACAGTTTTGCACATTTAATAGATTTCACATTTTTCTCTTGGATTAACCACTCGTAAAGTTGGACCCGCACGACTCAGAAAAACTGAACTGAACAAGTTTTTTTTTTATCACATATCAAATGTCCATTTGGATAGGTGATATCTCGTACCATAAGAGGAAGCAAGATGATCACCTGACGCATAAACAGATTACGTCACTGCAGACTTGGCTGTCCACAATCTTGATCAGCCTCAGTCAGTTTCAACTTCATTTATACTGTAAAAAATGCAAAACTAAAAGAAGCTGTGTGTACTTACACTGGGGCAGGTCTTGGAAGCAATCACAAATGTCAGAGGTCCACTGGTTGGACACACTTTTCCTGAGTAAGGGTTGGGTAAGGGTCACACTAGAATCCATGACTTCAGGTTCTAAGAAAGGAGATTAAAGTCTGGATCAAAGCTTGTTTATATTCAACTCTTTTGAGGCTTTTCTTTTTATGCGTAAAAGATACTAAAATACATTGACATGAAATATTATCCCCCAACGTTCATCTCCACACATCCGAGCAGCACTTTCTGGAATCTACATTTTCTGACACCCCACAAGAGAGTAAAGAGAGTTACCCTCATCCGTTCATCTGTCTGTATATAACAGCTGGTATGGGGGGGCATGGGGTATTCTCTTCTACTCACAGACCCCAGTGGGTAATGTGAGGTACTACAGGGGGTACCTGAAATGACTTATTCCTACACTGTCATCGCCAGAAGCAAAGATTTCCCCCTATAGGCCCCCAATCTCCTGCCTTGTAGAAACAATCCCCCAACCTCAAATTAAATGTGAGGTTAATTTTTTTAATTTTTCATAAAGAAGCTCGGCCTATTGACTGAAATATGAACTATATGAGTCAAATATAATGTAAAAGACGGACCTCCTTGAGTCGATTAATCCGCACCAGGTTTGGACTGACTCATTATGAGCTGAAAACTCCCATGTTGGAGAGGAAGCTCCCCCTAGTGTCAGAAATATACAACTAATATCCCTAAAATCAATCCATTTCTTCCTCGCACAAAGGTCTTGTGACGAGAAAGATACCAAATTTTTGCTTGTTAGAGATGAACAAGCAAAGCAAAATCTGAAGAACTGAAAAACGAACTTAAACAGCCTCGGGAAACTGCGATGTATTTGGCCAGATCTCAGATTGTGATGAAACCTCGTGGAAGTAAAGCTGTAAATATAGACGTTACTGTAACGTAAAAAAACACTCGTATGAAAAGAAATGGAGGCTGTGTGCGTCAGGAGAATCCCAACATGCTGTCATCAAGCTATCACATCATATATCTGACCGTTTGGAAGCTGTTTCAGAAATCCCGAAACCCACAGGATCACATAATCCTAAACCTGGAATTAAAGCATGTGATTCAAACTCAGATGAAGCTCCTCTCATTCATGAGTCATTATTAATCTGTCACCTCTGCCATGAATCGTCCCTTGGTGCAGAACCGTGGATCTTCTTACCTGGCTGTCCGGTGAGAAGGATGGATCAGAGTCCAGGGAGGTTCTGGATCAGCAAAGCGGTTCAGGGTTTTATAGACCTGCTGCAGAAGCAGTTAGCATGACAGCGGCGCTGAGACCGGTCCGTACGCATTCACATCAGATTACTTTATCGTCACGCATCCCTGTAGTTCTGTTCTCAACATCACAAATATGTGCCTCAGAGTTTTTAAAACATCGGTTCTCCACAGAAGAACGGAAAGAGAAGGTTCTGCGCTACGGCTTCGAGTTTGTCTTGGAATACCACATTCAGAATCAGAACAGAGGTCACACGGACGTGATCACATACATTACAATTCAACAAAAAAGTATGATGAAGCCAAGACATATTTGTTATTTAAAAGCACATCCAGAAGAACGCCGGCAAATTACGCCAACTTTCTAAATCAAAATGTTTGAGTTTTTGAATTACTTCTTAGAGTTTAGTGTAAAGTTTCCTTACTCTATATGCACGTACCATATATTTGAATTTATGAACAGAATTTGAGTGAATGAATTTAGTTACACACACACACGCACACACACACACACACACACACACACACACACACACACACACAGACACACACACACACACACACACACACACACACGTGCACACAAATGCTCATAGCACATTCAAAAAAATGCATTTAGTTCCCGTCATTAACTTCTTCTTTAGTATTTCTGGCCTCACACTGCCCCCCAGTGGTCATGTGTATCTATTGCAGGCCTAAACAGGCAGGCAGGTTGATTGACAGATTAAAACATCTTTGTCCTTTATCCATTTGTCAACAAATATGACAAAATGAATAAAAAAGAATCAGAAGATTTTTATCATGCAAAAGGACGAATTTAATTATTACATATTTAGTGATTTCCAAACATTCTCAGATCGATGCTGCAGAGTCTTTATATCCTGTTTGTGATCCAGAGGGAAGCAAAGGTCATAAATATAATAATTAGACTCCCATCAGTGTATTAAAGAGTCAAACGGTGGATGATTCATAATTTAATTACACAAGTTACAGGAAAAGTTTGAATAAAACAAAGTGAAAAACAAATACTATAACTCCATTGCCTGTAAAATATCCTGAGTACAACCTCCTACTCATCCGAAATCCGGGTATGAGCATCAAATATCATAAAAACATTTATATGAGATATTTTTCTTATCCAACTCTGGTCTGTGAGTAGTTCTTGTCCCTCTGAGGTCACAGCAGGAGCTGCAGACCTCAGGAAGGGAGATTAAATCAACCTCTGCTCCTTTCATGCCAGGAGAAAGGAGCGTTAGACAAGGTGCGCCCCCTGCAGGGAGGACAGAGCGCTGTATCTGGCTGAGGAAGAGGAGGAGGAGTGGGATGCTGCCCTTCTCTTCAACTCCCTTGAGATCTGTAGCCAAGATAGTGGATAGCAGCAGCATCCATACAGGCAGTCGCTCCACACACTGCCCTGAAACACACACACACATACACACACACACATACACACACACCACACACACACACGCACGCACGCACACACACACACACACACACACACACACATACACACACACACATACACACACACCACACACACACGCACGCACGCACACACACACACACACACACACACACACACACACACCACACACACACACACACACACACACACGTGCACAAACACCACACACACACACACACACACACACACATACACACATACACACACACATACACAAACACACATACACACAAACACACACACACACACAAACACCACACACACACACACACACACACACACATACACACATACACACACACACACACACACACACACACCACACACACACACACACACACACACACGTGCACAAACACCACACACACACACACACACACACACACACACACACCACACACACACACACACACACACACGTGCACAAACACCACACACACACACACACACACACACACACACACACACGTGCACAAACACCACACACAAACCAAACACACACACACACACACACACACAGGTGGGAGGGACAAGAAAAAGGTCAATATTTACATTTGTTAGCAGATAAGATGGTTTTACTGATGCTCTGTGTTTCGTCTATTGTACTTCAATGACTAAAACTTCAGTTTCATTGTTTCATTACACTATTTTTTTATTATATACAAGTATGACACACCTAAAACTCATCCATTTTAAAAGGGCAGTGATCATGTCCAGTGGGTTCATGGCTTCATCACATCTGCTGGCAAGAGTGAGCGATCCTTCATAGGGCTGGTTAAAAGAGAGGATTCGATCAACGAGAAGCCTCCAGCATGTTACAAGCAATCCCCCTGATAGAACTTTTCACATTAAATGTTTGTCCACAGTATTGTTTGTAACAAAAAAAAGAGTGTGCCATGAGTGTGTAAAATATGAAAAGTAGAAAACTATGGATAGAAGACAGATCTCCTCGTGTGAATTAATTTGTACCAAGTTTGGAATGAATTAGACCAATGGTTGGAAATTGTGGGCCGACGATAAAGCTCCCCCTAGTGTTGGAAATATATAACTGACCTTTATGAGGGTTATGAGGGGTTTAAAATGTTAAAATGATACCTGAAAGTGTTTTTGAATGATGTCGGGACACATAATTATAAGCTGTATATAAAATAAAAAAATAAATAGGCTCCTTCTAGTGAATAAACGAAGAACTATCTTAATCTTATCTGACTTTTTGATCGATCCATCGGTTGAAAAATCATCGCCTGAAATTTTTTTTGAGATAAAGCTCCCCCTACATTGAAAAATATTCAACTGAGCTCTCCAAAAATCAATCCAGTTCTTCCTCACCCTAGGTTCTATGTGGGCATAAAATTAAAAAACGATCCATAAAACAGTTTTTTAGTAAACATGAAGGAGCTGCGGCGGATGCGTCGGGGGGCGATGATGATGACTTTCGAGGATATAATAGATACCCTTCCTCTGAGGAGGGTGAGGTCCTGCACTCAAGTCCTTCTCTCAGTATCAGCAGCCTGATAAAGATCTGGTTGGTGATGTGACGATGGATAAGTTTAGTGGGTGAGATTAAAATCAATACGCTCAGAGAATCTGAGCGCTCACTGTAAGCTGACAGGAGGAACTATTATCAGTCAGTTGTTCAACAGCGCAGCAGTTAACACTTATTGGACCTATAGTGGCTGGTACTGTTACCTCACAGCAAGAGAGTTCTGGGTTCAAATCCTGTGTGCATTCTGTTTGGGGTTCACGTTTTTTTTCTGGAGATAAAAGGCGAAAACCTACAAACAAACAAACAAACATCAAAATATGGCGCCATAAATGTTGAATGAGGTAATGAAGATACTGGTACATATTTTAGCTGGTTTTAATGTTGTGGCTGACTGGGCAGCATCAGTCATTTATAAAGTATGCTGATCTTTCTTCTTTTTCCCAATTGGTGTAGACAGAAAGCCGTTCGCCCTTAGTCAGGACCCGCTGGAGGTTTCTTACTATTAAAGTTAGGCTCAATCTTCTGGTTGAATTGTTGGTTCTCTGTAGAACAAAGAGGGGTTCTAAGATGGATCTGCTCTCTGGAGCTCACCCTTTAAATAAAACTGAAACTGAAACAAACTCATGGTGAAACTTGGAGGGAAAGTGTTTATACGCAGGAAACAACCTTCAGACTTTGCTCAGAGTTCAGATTCATCGGTTGTTGGTTTGAATCCAAACACCGAAACAAATCCATACGCTTTTATTCTGAAGGTACCAGCTGTTACGGCGCTGTCCTTCCACAATGAGAGAGTAATAGCTTTGCTATATGAACAGCCCGCATTCTGGGAGTTGTTTTCGTAATACATTCTGGCACCTTCCTCGCTCGTGTTCTGCAGCCCCGACGGCCCACTCCACCTCCAGTGAGCCGACATGACCAAACACCTCCCTCTTTCCCATGGCAGCGCTCCAGCTTATCCAACCACTCACTCCTCCTGCCTCATCTCTGCTTCTCCCCCTTCTTCCCAGAAATGAGCAGCACGACCGTCAAACTCTCGTCTTTGCGGCCATGCTTGAACAGCATCTGCTTCCTGTCACTGATGTTCCCACTTCAGCGATGGAGACCCGAGGGCTGCGATCATGGAGGTGAAGCAGGCGGAGCTTCATCCTGCATCTTAAAGTCTTTTTGTTTTTAATTACTCATGAAGTCATTCATGGCTGTAATGCAGATTTACTAAATGAATGAACACAGCCTGGCTGCTCAACATCTGTAGCGCCTGTCAGCGGTTTATCTGATGTCACTGTTTACATCGTTGCAGTAATAATCCGTCACCAAGCAGATTTAGATGATGCTGCAGCTGCAGGTGCTCCACCTGTTTGTCTCTTTCATTTCTCACATGAATGTCTCGATCTTCTCTGTGGTGGTAATTATTCTAGTTCCAGCCGCTCTAACTCATGTGGGGATAGAAAATGACCCGCCTGAGTGCTCAGCTGTGTTAACCACTAATTATTTCATGTTTCACATCTTTATGTAAAAAACTATGATGGAACATGCTGGTTCAAAACATAATTAAATAGCATAAGCAGAATCTGGACCCAAAAGCAGACAAAAGAAGGAGGCAGAGCAGATGCCTGTCAGTGATTTCATAACTAGTCCTACGCTTTCGCCCCCAACAACAAGGGCATATCACTGAAAATCCCCCAATTGCTTGCGTTGTGCAAGCAATCCTCCTAATTGAGCTCCTAAAAAATGTGAAGTACTGTCTAAAAAAAACTGTTACATAATATCACCAACTTTTAACGGATATGAATTTAGTGCTACAGAATGACTCAAGTACACCAAATACACACTGGACAAAATAGAAAATAGTATAGTAATAATAATGGAATTGTAAGTAGACTAGTACAACAGTCTATGTAGTGTTTTATTTTTTAATGAGAAAGTTAGAAGGCCCTGAGAGTCACTTAAAAAATTATCAGTACATAGTTTTGGTAAACTGTAAAAAGAAGATCTTTAATTTACGGTAAAATGACTGGTGGTCATCACGTACCATGTACAAGACATTATAGGGGATTATTGAAAAAAAGACAAAATACCTAGACATAATGTTAACAGTTATATAGCTAATTACATAAAATAACTAATAAATTATTCATATGACCATTTAAACTACATTATTTAACAAATATATACTGCATTGTTAGCATCGTTTTACTCCAGAAATTCCGGGACGCTTTTCCTCAATGGTAAAAGCATTTTTTTAAACTGTCCATGTAAATATACAGTACAGACCAGAAATATCAATCATTTAGACAAATTAATACTTTTAATGTAATAACTTGCTCATCACATTATCTGGTTTTTCCATCAATTTTACCAAAAGTTTGTATTTTCACAATAAAATTGTACGTTTTCCTGAAATTCTAATCATATAAAGGAAGTTTTCTTACTGATTCTTTATTTAAGGTAATTCACTGTATTTACTAGAATATAAGAGTCATTTACTGTTGCCATTTTTAAGGTTTTTCTTGCTTTACTTTATATGGATAAGATTTACAATTTATTTTACTTACATAATAATGTTTTTAAGTTTTATGTATTCAATTGTTACATAAGCAGCAGACTTTTTTTAACTTTTAAAAGCATTCATTTAATCAGTTAAAAATGTGAATATTAAAATTGGAATTATTTGTTTCTATAAACATTTTTAGAATATTAAATACAGTATTCAAGTGGCTGAAATTGACGAACTTGATTATATAACATTTTCAGGAATTGACTGTGATTTGAAATGTAATTGTATTTTAAACAGATAAAGGAACTGTTACATAAATCTCATTTTTGATTCTTTCATTTATGTTCTAATGATAAATATGCATCATTCTGGGTTTATTAGTTTGTTTACGTTAAATAATGTAAATGTAAATGATGGAAATTGTACCTCTGATGAAAATAAATAAGTTTTAAATATTAGCCTTGCATATTTTTGTGAGTGTTGCCAACCGATGTTCTGAGCAGTTATTTGATCCAGTTGGAAAAATTGGATCAAATAACTGCTGGATTGGAATGATAATGTTAAATTTCAGTCCAATGCAGCAGAGAACAGTTGAAGATTTAAATGAGCCTAAATCTATTTAGAATATATTTAGTGTCAGTTATATGCAGGCTCCTCCTTCAATGAAGCATCAAAAGAATAATGTTTTTTCCTCCAACGGAGATGTTCCAGATGATAAAAGTACACAAAGAAACAGATGATTATTGTTTCTCAGAGAAAGGTTGATTTGGTTGTTTACCTGGATTCCATAACGCTGCCTGACCGACGCCCTCATGGCGAGAGAGGCTGGAGGGACACAGCCAATACAGTCCAGCAGAGGGAGGCAGGGACACGCCCCGACCGCACTGGTCACCTTACAGGTAAACAGTGGGAGGCAGCACAGGGCAAAGCAACCTGCACACACACACACACACACACACACACACACACACACACACACACACACACACACACACACACACACACACACACACAATAAAAACTAAGTGAGGACTGGACAAAATGTCCTCAGTTCCCAAAAAGAACCTCAATCTCTTCGTTAGAAATTTGTGCCGGCACTCGCTATGCAGTATGTTCAAGAACTCTCACACACACACACACACACACACACACACTCTCACACAAACATGCATGCATGCTCAAACGCAAACACACACACACAAACGCATACAATCACACACACACTGTTGGCTCATGGCTGATGTTCTGACACTTACAGTCTCCGACATCCTTGTAGCATTCACACAGACCCGTACTCCATTCACCCGCCTCAGGAGCCCCTCCGTACGGCTGCGCCTTGATCACCTGATGGGACATCACCCGGCTGGAACCTCCACGCCCACAGAGGACAGGTGGGGACACCAATTTGAAAATAAAAATACATTTTTTCTATTGTATTCTATTCTAACTTTAGCCTGAACTCAGACACAAACAGATGACCTCATCGTTTAGAGCAGATGACCTCATAGTTTGTAGTCTGTAATTACAGAACAGAATTACAGACAAAACGCTCCACAGTGTTTGAGTCATCATGAGTCATCCTCCACTCACTCCTCGTGTTCAGAAAGCCTTTAAGAACTTATTATTATGATCTACGTCGTGGATCATTATCAAATACACACATAGACCTTAGTGTGAGGAAGATTCATCTCCGAAAGTGTTCTGCCTATAATTTCTCACCCTCTGATCTGATTAAATCCAAATTTGGATCTCACGGGGGGGGGGGGGGGGGGGGGAGGCTTGCCTTGTGTTCATCAGTGAACAACCATACACCTGTACATATATGTATATAAATAAATATAATAATATAAACCTGTACACATATATATATAAATTGATCTAATATACATAATTTTGTTAAGGAATTCAGCAAAAATAGTATATATACATGTAAGCATACTAACTCCAGCTGACAGCAGGTCTGGAGAACAGAGAGATTTAAAGTGCTGCAGTGTCTCTAAACATTAACAACCGTCTGACAGACGCAGAAACACACCAGCAGTTTTGGTTCATGATCCACTATTTTGTGTTCTAACCAAGGGCAGCATCAGCTGGAAACCTCAGCGAGAAGAACCTTCACCCGCTAAAGATTAAACCCAGCTGTCTCCTGACCCGGGTTACTCTGTAGCTCTGTTTCTCAACTCAGAGGAGAAAGTCCACCATGATCTCCCTCCTTCTGCAGCGTGGCTCTGAGCCAGCGACTGAAGATACATCACGTCTCAGACAGAGTCAACGTTTAACTTCACGT
>JBBDHG010000239.1:5000-45000 GCA_037951165.1 Lophius americanus
GACTGGTTGGTGAACTGGACTTGCAGCATCTGGGTGGGAGACCCAGTGGAGGAAGTGTGCGGCGCTGAGAGCAGCGTGTGATGACGCCTCGTCCACTCAGAACCCCATCCAAACCGGTCCACTCAGAACCAAATACAAACCGATCCACTCAGAACCAAATACAAACCGATCCACTCAGAACCAAATACAAACCGATCCACTCAGAACCAAATACAAACCGATCCACTCAGAACCAAATACAAACAGATCCACTCAGAACCAAATACAAACAGATCCACTCAGAACCACATCCAAACAGATCCACTCAGAACCAAATACAAACCGATCCACTCAGAACCAAATACAAACAGATCCACTCAGAACCAAATACAAACAGATCCACTCAGAACCACATCCAAACAGATCCACTCAGAACCACATCCAAACAGATCCACTCAGAACATGAAGATCTGCATTAAATATAAACTTTAACGACTTTAGACGAGTTAAAAGTCGAGTGAAAAAAAATACTTTTTTTATTCGGCTCTAAAAAAAATAAAGAAAATCTTAATGTGCTTTTTGGCAGAGCTGAACTTTCCCCAGTCTTCCAGAACGTTCCACCCGTGAGTGGGTCCAGACGAGAGGCGATGACATCATCAGAGGAGATTCATTTACGTGACAGGTCCCTACAACCGTCTCCGTCTATACATAGATAATGTGTCGGGAACGAGAGGGATGAAGATGTCACGTCTCCACGGAAACCACCGGACCGGCTGGTGGGTGGGCAGAACCCAACGGAACCAAAACAGAAAAATAAAACCCAAGATAAGACCTCGGAGGTGTTTCCACTGGAAACGACGGAGATATTTTTAATGTTGAGGTGAGACCGAAGGTTTTCTTTTCCCGCTCCTCAACTTCAGCTCACACAAACCAAACCGTCCTAAACATTATGACCACCCGCCTCACGCCTTAAAGCCCTCAAAGTTGGAAGGTTATGGACCAGAAACGACCTTTTCTGTTTCTTTCTTTTAAGCCCCTCCCCCAAAGGAAGTGAAATAAGAACAATTATAATGAATTTTAGTGATTTTGGACTAAATCAAACCAACGGTTGAGAAGTTATGGGTCCAAAACTTGGAGATAAAGCTCCTCCTAGGGGCCAAAATAAACAACCCACCTTTCCCAAAATCGATGCAGTTCTTCCTCTCACTCAGGTCTGTGTGGGCATAAGATTTTTAAATGATCCATGAAAGTGTTTTTGTGTTGTCGCGTTAATGCGAACGATCTGTGACGGAGATGACGATCCCAGAATACCCCTTTTATAAACAATATGTGTCTATATATTATAATATCCCAGGTCCAGTGTGAGTGTCGAACACCTTCCTATCAGAACCAGCGAGAACTTCTTCAGCAGTGGGTGATTTACGGCGCTGCCTTCGCTCCACAAGAACATCAATGAGGTTTCAACGCTCATGACCTTTTCACCGGTTTGCTTGGGGTCCTTCCTGAGACCACTGCTGACCAGGAACCCTCAACAAGACCTGCTGCTCTGGAGATGTTCTGACTCTCAGGTTCTGACCACGACTCACCAGTCCAGCGTTGGTCAAATGTGGATCTCCTGAATCCATTTCTCTGATCCTAATCTCAATCCCAGGAGATCTGAGTCTCGTCTCGGTAAAACGTCTCCTCATGGAGTTCTGATGTGAGTTAGAATCCTAGTCTGAGCAAAAGATTCTGCTGTGAGCAGAAACCATGACAGAAACAAACAGAACCACAGACACAACGTGGAGAAGGATGGAAATGAGGTCCAGAACATCAAGTCTGAGGAAGAAATGAAAAAAGACAGTGAAGTGAAATCAAAGATGGGGACATTGAACAGAGGAACCGCTGCATGCAGTGATCGGACCTCGGCCTGGTCCAGAACAGGAGAGGGACCGCTAACTCCGACCCAAACCACTGAATGTGATCAAAGTGAAATGAGCACCACAGAAACCAAACGAACAAAATAAGCGAGATGAGCGAACGACCGGTCCAGAACCGGATCACAGAGTGACAGGTGGGAACAAAAGCAAGAAGGACGGAGGACGAATGATGAAGGTCGGACCCGGAGGAGGAACACGCTCACCATTCTGTACAAAACGGTGGGCCGAGACAGAAAGAAGGCATGAGAGCGGCTAGGCCCAGATGCCCTCTTCATCGTCCTACGGCAGCGTGAGTTTGGAGAGAGCAGACGTTAGTTTGTCAAAGAGGAGCAGAGAAAATAGAAACCTGCAAATACCATCTGTCAGGGGTGGAGGAGGTGGAGGAATATTAAAACACACAGGTGGAGATGTGGCTGCTGGATAATCAAAGACATGGAGATGTGTTTTCAGAGATCAGACCAGATCCCAGTGGGCAGACTGGGACCCGGTCCGGAGGTCCGGGCCGAGGTCTTACCTGGTCTGGGGAGGGCTTGTGATTGTTGGCCTGCTCTGAGTTTGAAGAGGAGGTCTTCATGTGGTCGTCCTCATAGTTGTCCGCCATGAGCTTCATCCTGTTCTGAGTCTGCAGAGAGAGAGAGAGAGAGAGAGAGAGACACAGAGACAGAGAGAGCGAGAGCGAGAGACAGAGAGAGAGAGAGAGAGAGAGAGAGACACAGAGACAGAGAGAGAGAGAGAGACAGAGAGAGAGAGAGAGAGACAGAGAGAGAGAGAGAGAGACAGAGACAGAGAGAGAGACAGAGAGAGAGAGAGAGAGACAGAGACAGAGAGACAGAGAGACAGAGAGAGAGACAGAGAGACAGAGAAACAGAGAGAGAGAGAGAGACAGAGAGAGAGAGAGAGAGAGACAGAGACAGAGACAGAGAGAGAGAGAGACAGAGAGAGAGAGAGAGAGAGACAGAGAGAGAGAGAGAGAGAGAGAGAGAGACAGAGAGAGAGAGAGAGAGAGAGAGACAGAGAGAGAGAGAGAGAGAGAGACAGAGAGAGAGAGAGAGAGAGAGAGAGACAGAGAGAGAGAGAGAGAGATTAGATGTCGTTCATCTCTCACTTAAAAACTCCTGACAGTCGCGGAGAAGAACCGACACGCGTGAAGATCTGCAGAGAGAGAGGAAGAGGAGAGGCGTGATGGAGGTGTGTTTATGAGGGTGGCCCTCAGGGATGAACCTGCTGCACCTTCAGACAAACATCTTCATCCATCTGAGGACACGAGCAGCATTTGAAGAACACACAACACAACAGAAGTGTTTCCAGAGGACACTTTAGAGAGACGCACCGCCGGACGCGACACGGAACAGAGATGGTTCTCAAACCTTTCATCTCTTCTTTTAACCGCCATGTCTCTCTGCTTCACCTGGGGGTCGTGGGGTCATGTGATTTCTACCAACACGATGAAGACGACGAACCCAGCGACACATCGCTGCTTGTTGATGATGTCATAGTTCAAGACCGGATTTTCGCAGGTCGTTGGAATTTGTCGGCATCAACCGGATCCCGTTTAAGATCCGCTGAAAGTGGTGCGGTCCGAACCGGGCAGTACTCGCCACTGGAGTAGAGATCCAGAGGGACTAGAACAAATGTCATCCCGCGTACGTGGCGGTAAGTGAATCAGGTGAGGTCACACAGAACGACGGGTGGACATACAGCAGTCCTCTCTCTTCTTCCATTCTCAGAACTCGTCTTCGCCGTGATGTCATCTCCATTCATACTCAATTAACTTGAGTTGAGCCGACACTTTTAAAGTTCTGCCAAAGCTCAACCACAACGATGAAAAAACAAGGGCGGCGTCTTTGTTTCCTCCTGTCAGTTTTTCCTCTTTTCCTCCCAGCGGTGGTTCGCCGGTGTGGGCGATCTGCCCCCCCCCCAAAGATCCAGAGAACTAAATCTACTTAAACAGTAAAAATGTGAATGAATCATAATACAAAAAATAAAGAATGTCTGAGGTTTGTATTTGTATCTTCACCTGTGTGAGATGGTTGGACTGGATAAAGACTCTCCAAGGATCACAGCTAGAGAGGTCAGAGGTCAGCTGACACCAAAGTAGAGCTTTTAGGCAACAAACATCTAAGATGGGTGTGGCCTAGCAAGAAAGAAAGCCACAGAGAAAAGCCCCTTATACCCACTGTGAAGTCTGGTGGTGGATCTCTGATGCTGTGGGGCTGTTTTTCTTTCAAAGGTTCTGGACATCTTGTTAAAGACATGGTTCCATGGACTCCATCAAACACCAGCAGATACTGGATGAAGACCTAAAAGCCCGTCAGGAACCTTAAAGTGGGTCGTGGTTGGACTTTCCAGCAGGACAATGTTCTGAAGATCAACTCAACATCAACCCAAGAATGGTTCAGAGGTCACAGAATAAAGGTTCTGACATGACCGACCCAGTCACCTGACCCAAACCCACCAGAACATCTGTGGGATGTGCTGCAGAGGAGAGTCCACCAGCGTGGACCTCAGAACCTGAAGGAGGTTGAGAGATTCTGTGTGGAGGACTGGTCTCAGATCTTCTCCATGTGTCCTCAGACCTCCTCACAGACGACAGGAGGAGACTCAGGCTGGTATTATGGCTAAAGGGGGCGGAGCTAAATATTAAATGCAGGGTGCCAATAATTTTGGCACACGTTTAGAGAAAAATATTTATTTTTTGTTCAGAATATTTTGTCTTTGTTGTTTTAAATAATGTTTCTTGAGTTAGAGGGGAGACTTTTGTGAACAATATGAGTTAAAGATGAATTAAAGATGAATTAAAGATTAAAGGTCTTCTACAGAATGAAGCTCATTTTTCGAGTCACCAATAATCCTGGACTATTGGAACATGACCGTCACTGTGTGTTGTGATGTTTTGGACTCTTGCCCCGGCCCCCTGAAAAAAGAAAAGAAAAGTATGGGCAGCTGTCTGCTCCATATGTTTGACATGTTCTGGTTCTGCTGCCTGTTCTACAGTCGGCCTGGAAACCAGGAGACAAAGCAAAGGAGGGAGTCAGACTAAATCTGTCAGCCATGTACAATTTAAATCCCCTCAGCCTCTCGCTGAGCCCCACCAGGAGCAGGGGCTTACCACATGTGTGTGTGTGTGTGTGTGCGTGTGTGCGTGTGTGTGTGTCGCCTATATGCGAGTATGTTTGACATAAACTGAAGGAAATATGTAAATGCCAACTTTAATATGTGTTTGTTTGAAAGCTAAATGAAAGACTGCATTCTGTGTGTGTGTGTGTGTGTGTGTGTGTGTGTGTGTGTGTGTGTGTGTGTGTGTGTGCAGTCAACGTGCAACCCTCAATGTGTGTGTGTTGTATGTGTGTGGGTGTGTATACATTGTAAGTCAAGTTGAAGAGAAACTCCCCAGGTGTGTACACACACACTCACACAAACACACTCACATACAACACACACACTCACACACACACACTCACATACAACACACACACTCACACACTCACATCACACACACATTATTAATTTCCTCATTTTCTGAGGACAGTTATGAAAATAAACACCAACATATATTTAAACAAACATGGAAAGTAAACAAATCATCTGTAAACCACAAGTACAGTCCACACACACACACACACACACACATATACACACACTCACACACGCATGCATACACACACATACACACCCAAACACAAACACATAAACACACACACACACACACACACACACATATATACACTAACACATAAACATACACACATACACGTATACACACACATATACACACACACACACACACACACACAGCTGTGTAGGGATGTTTATTCCTCTCCGTTCAGCTCGTCTTCCTCTTCTCTCCTTCGTCTTTAAGCCCAGAAACTTCCACCATCTGAATTATTAATAGATTTTTCACAATGATGGTTTTGTTCTCCTCCTCACATTAAATACACACTTGTGTCCAAACAGGCCTTTGTTCACAGAACAGCGCCCCCTACTGGGTCAAATATGAACTAATAGAATAAAGTCCGATAATCAGGATAGATTCCTTTCATCTGAACCAAATCTGGACTAAACTGGACTAAGCTCTGCTTGGTGTCGGAAACATTCAACCGATCAATCCCCAAATCAGCCCAGTTCTACCTCACACCGAGGTCTACGTTGGGACTGAATCCTAAAATCATCCATGAAATAGTTCTTGAGTTACGGCGCCGACATAAAGGACCTGCTTTGGCGGCGCCGATGACGGTTCCCTAATATCTCCGACTTCTTCGTGAACGTTACGACTTAAATGTTACTTCACTCCGAAACTCCGTCACATGATGACTGGTGCTTCATCTTCATCGCTCTCTGCTGCAGAGTTCAGTGAGGAGATTCTAACCGTTTAGTCTGTCTGTAGGAATCAACTATGGGAACGACCCAAACACCAGAACAGAACCACCTTCACCATCAGAACATGATGATGAGCATGAACCCACAACCCACAGATCAGGAGTCTCATGTTCTATCGACCCAGTTACTCATCTGCCTCGCACCAAAACAGAACAAGTTCACAAGAGTTCAGAGACAATTCCTACCACCTTCTTCCTCACTACCTTCCTACCTACGTACGCTCCTAGCTTCCTCCCTACTCCTCCCTACTCCTTCCTACTCTCTCTTCCTTCTCCTTCTTACTCCTTCCTTCCGTCCCCCTGAGATCCTGCGGACCTCCATAACACCGTCGCCCCTCCCCATCAGCACTCTCATTCCAGTCCAGGTTTTCTCTTCCTCATCACTTTGCTCCTCTTGGACATGGGGAGATTAATATTGGGAGGACAATTAAAAACAACTGCTTCTTGTAAGTTTAGAGACACAAAGACTTTGGGGACTGGAAAAGAAGAAAAGAAGACTTAAATGGAATAGAGTGATCTGCACACCATCACTCATCACCTCCTCCGTCTCCATCCTCCTCCTACTCCTAGAACTTATTCTCTCTGATTGATCCTCATAGCTCCTCCCACTCTGTCTGTCTTTATCTCTGCTTACGTCTGTCCGTCTCGCTCCGATGTCCCTCTTTGTTATAATCCTGATTAAAGTCCTTTCTCTGCCTCTTAACTCTACATGCCAATGGATCCGTGACTGAACCTCCTCCCTCCTCCTCCTCCTCCTCCTCCTCCTCCCTGCCACATGTCCACATCTCCTCATCTTTCCCTTTCTTCTCCTCTTCTCATTGTCCCTCTCGTCTCTCTCGCTGCTTCCTTTTGTCTTTTAAGATCTGCTTTTATTGCTGGCCCCGCCTTCTTCTCCTTGTCTTTAGTCAGGAATGACAGACACACATTAAACCATGAATCTCCATGGAGTCTAGAATAAATCACATGAACACAGAATTCAAACATTCCATTTATGCAACACAATCAGTAATCTAGTCCCACGCTGTCGTCCCCGACAGAAAGGGTATGAATCCCCCCTTAAAGTCCCCAATCCCCTGCGTTGTACCAACAAACCCCCTGATTGAACTTTTCCCATTAAATGTGACTCATTAATAATCTCAAACAGTCAACATGAGCTCAACAAGACGATGTCCTCGAGTAGATTCAGATCTCATCAGACAATTTGGACGTATGGTTGGAACGTGGGTTTCGTTTTTGATTTCTCACGAGGTGAAGTAAAAAAACACAAATGTTTGACCGCTGACCGATAACTCAGCATCCTAACATGCTGAGGGAGGAGGAAGCTGGTTGGAGGAGGTAGAGCTGGAGGAAGGTAGAGTTGGAGGAAGGTAGAGTTCGAGGAAGGTAGAGTTGAAGGAAGGTAGAGTTGAAGGAAGGTAGAGTTGAAGGAAGGTAGAGTTGTAGGAAGGTAGAGTTGGGGGAAGGTAGAGTTAGAGGAAGGTAGAGTTAGAGGAAGGTAGAGTTGAAGGAAGGTAGAGTTGAAGGAAGGTAGAGTTGGGGGAAGGTAGAGTTAGAGGAAGGTAGAGTTAGAGGAAGGTAGAGTTGTAGGAAGGTAGAGTTGAAGGAAGGTAGAGTTGTAGGAAGGTAGAGTTCGAGGAAGGTAGAGTTCGAGGAAGGTAGAGTTGGGGGAAGATAGAGTTGGGGGAAGGTAGAGTTGGGGGAAGGTAGAGTTAGAGGAAGGTAGAGTTCGAGGAAGGTAGAGTTGGGGGAAGGTAGAGTAAGGTTGTTTAGCCGCTCACACCTTTGTTCATCCTGTGATGGAAACGTCAAGTGACGTCTGCATTTATGTAGACGTGTTTTGAACAAAAGGTCTGAGCTTGTTCCGAGTTGGCAAGCGGCCAGTTAAAGACCTCTAGGCAGGTGTTGTTGTTACAGAGTAAAGATCGCAGTACTGACGGGAAATAAAGGGCGTGTCCTCGCTGCCAGGCCGGTTGTCGGTTGGCTTGTCAGAGTTTTCAGTGGGTCTCTGTTCTCTTGTTTGTCTTCTAACCACATTCAAAACAACTGAAGTCAAAACCATAAAACCTCTCCTCCAGCCTGAAGCCGTTAAACCTGGAGGAGGAGGAGGAGGAGGAGAGAAGGTGGGCGAGGAGGAGAGGACGAGGAAGGGGGAAGAGGGGAGACTAAAATTGAGGGGGAAAAGAAAGAGGTAAGAGAGGAAGGGGAGATCAAAGCTGAAGGAAAGGAAGAAATTAACGCCTCCCCAACAATCCCCCTCTCTCTTTTTCTCACTCCTTGGCCTTTCTTTGCAGTTTTCCCTTTTCTCTAATTGCCAGGAATGCTGACCTCAGCGCTCTTGTTTCTGTGCCAGCTCTCTTAATCATCACACCATTATTTCACTCCTGCTCTTCCTCATTGTTCCCTCCTCCATCCATCTTTCCTGCGGCCCGCCGCCGAAACCTGCTGACAACGGACAGAATGAGAAACAAATGAACGGCGAGTGAAGCGGGGGGTTGGGGGGAGAAATTTGCTGAGTCATGCCTTGGAGGGAATCATTTCATCGTGATAAGGTCGCGGGGAATATTGGATCAGATTGTTGTCTCGTCTTCGCCTCCAGTGGCGAGGGCTCTGCTGATTCCTGCGCGATTATCGATAATGAAAAGTTGCTGAGTCATGGCTGGACAGGAGCTGCTTCATTGTGAGGAAGAATCAAACTATTTTTCCCCGCCGAGAAGAGAAAGTTGTTGATGAGTGGAAAATCAGAACCGATGGCAGAAGTGTGTGGATTAAACACAGAGGGGAATTATTTCAGAGCGCCGAGCCTCTGCGGAGTAATAAATGAGATTAGAGGCGCGTTTTTCAAGGTTTGTCAGGAAAAGGAGGTCGTGGTCATTTTAAACACAGTTAGGAGAATGAAGAAGGAGACAAAGTCATAATGGAGAGAGATTACATCAACAGTTCTCTGCAGAGGTTTTCTTTTTACTCTGCAATGTTTGGATGAAAACTAACGCCGAAGCAGGAAGAACATAAAAAAACACAAGAGAACCAGCGCCTTCAGAACCACAGGGAGCTGGGCTTCAGCCGCACAGGTGCAGAACACAGGTCAGAGGTCAAGGCCACACAGACACCTCCTGCAGATGTTAACCACATGTGTCTCTAGAGACGGCTGCACCCCCCCCTCCCTCACCCCCCTTCTTATTTCTTTTGTTCCATCTCATGAAATATTACAATAACGCCCCCCCCTCCTGGATTCCTAACAGTTCTAGGAATCTCCTGTTCTTCTCTCATGTTCTTCTCTCATGTTCTTCTCTCATGTTCTTCTCCCATGTTCTCTCATGTTCTCTCATGTTCTTCTCTCATGTTCTTCTCCCATGTTCTCTCATGTTCTCTCATGTTCTTCTCTCATGTTCTTCTCCCATGTTCTCTCATGTTCTCTCATGTTCTTCTCTCAAGTTCTTCTCTCATGTTCTCTCATGTTCTCTGTTCTTCTCTCATGTTCTCTCATGTTCTCTGTTCTTTTCTCATGTTCTCTCATGTTCTCTCATGTTCTCTGTTCTTTTCTCATGTTCTCTCATGTTCTCTCATGTTCTCTCATGTTCTTCTCTCTTGTTCTCTCGTGTTCTTCTCTCATGTTCTCTCATGTTCTCTGTTCTTTTCTCATGTTCTCTCATGTTCTCTCATGTTCTCTGTTCTTTTCTCATGTTCTCTCATGTTCTCTCATGTTCTCTCATGTTCTTCTCTCTTGTTCTCTCGTGTTCTTCTCTCATGTTCTCTGGTGTTCTCTCATGTTCTCTGGTGTTCTCTCATGTTCTCTGGTGTTCTCTCATGTTCTCTGGTGTTCTCTCATGTTCTTCTCTCATGTTCTCTGGTGTTCTCTGGCGTTCTTCTCTCATGTTCTTCTCTCTTGTTCTCCCGTGTTCTAACCCTGTATGGGCAGTAAGGGGGTCTTATGCTCTGTGGGGGATGATGGGGAGTTGCGACTTAATTTTTGACCAATTCTTGTCTTTGCTTAACAGTAAGGTGAAGAAGGGACTGTTCTGGATATTATTTGAAATTGTTTAATAAAAGAATTTTGAAACCTCAAACCTCTCTCGTGTTCTCCTGTGTTCTCTCGTGTTCTCCTGTGTTCTCTCGTGTTCTCTCGTGTTCTCCCGTGTTCTCTCGTGTTCTCCCGTGTTCTCTCGTGTTCTCCCGTGTTCTCTTGTGTTCCTTCATGTTCTTTCTCATTTTCTCTGGTGTTCTCTGGTGTTTTTCTCTCATGTTCTTTCCGTGTTCTTCTCTCTTGTTCTCTCGTGTTCTATTGTGTTCCTTCATGTTCTCTCTCATTTTCTCTCATTTTCTCTGGTCCTCTGTCACGTTCTCTCAAGCTCTCTCTTGTTTTCTCAAGTTTCCTCGTGTTCTCTCACAGGTTCTATCTTTTTCTCTAATGTTCTCTCCTGTTCGTTGTATTTTCTCGTGTTCTTTCTCATTTTCTCGCGGTTCTATTTGCTCTATCTCCACCGTAACGCTGCTTCAGATACACATGAGAATGGAAGTTAGGAGGAATGTGAGTGTGAGATAGATGGCAGGAGAAGAAGAGTGAGGAGAGCTGAGGTCATCTTGATCTACAGTCTCCCGCCGGCGCTGCAGCTGGGGGGGGGTCAAAGGGTAACACACAGGAAAACACTTCATGGACACACTTTCCCTCTCCTGCCCTCCTTCCTCACACAGGTGCGTTTTTATGTATCCCATCTTTCTTTTCCCTTTATCAGTCTGTTCTTCCCACATGTTTACTTCACTTCACACTGAACCCACACTCTGACCTCAAATCAGAAATACAAATTCTTCTATTAACTCTACAACACTTCACTGACTATATTTGGACTTTTGAACGCAGCCTGAAAAGCAGTGGTGGTCCATCAGGACCAGTAAGACCCTCTCTGCCGGCCGAAACATCGGCAGAATCAGAAAATGTCACTTTCATCATTAAATTAAAAGCTGTAGTTGAGACTACATGTATTTCTGATGGTTTGTTCCCATCATTCATTGCTTCTCCGCCGATGCTTCCCAAGAGCTCATTTAGTTTTATCCAATCAGATTTCCCCACTGCTGTCTCCGGGTAAAACATGTCTTCTGAGGCTTTCAGATTTGACAGTGAATCCCTCTTCTGTTGAAGCAGAGTGGAACATTTCACTGATCCTCACGTTCTTAACCGAGCAGATTTCAAAGTGGTGGCGTCGGGCGAGTTCTCTGGTCCACATGGTTCTCATAGCTCTATCCTTCCTAGCTCTACGTCAGTGATGCGTATGCTGAAAGCTAGTTGCTGCATCAAGAGGAATGTTTGGCTTCGACCATCCCAGTAACTACCGCCTCTGTCCAGCACTCATTTTAAGCCTTACAACAAATTAGCAGAGGCTGTCAGCACTGGCCTCCATGTCAGCGGAGACGGATCTCCTGATGGAGCTGAGAGGCAGCTGCGTCCGATACGATGGCGTCATGGAGCCGGTTTCTGCAGAAAGAAAGGAGGATGGCCTTTCTCTTCAGATGAGGAACAGCTTCGGTGAGTCTAATGGATTCTGATGGATCTTTAATAGCTGTTGATTACTGCTGGCTTCAGACGGCGGCTGCTGCTGTGGTGTGAATGAGGTCCAGATCCAGCGGTCTGGCGCTGCCAGTGTGCCTTTGGGCACATATGTATATGCCCAGAAGCTTGGCTGGAGTCTGGGAGGAAACGCTGTTGGATCCTGATTGTCCTGCTTACATCTGAAGTACTTGACGCTCCACATGTAGTTTGGCTCCGTTACATGAACTAATAGAAAAACCTAAAATATGAAGGTACGGGCTCCAAATGCTGGGGCTGAAGGAGCTGGACATCGGTGTGTGGCCAACGCTTAACACTTCTTTTACTTCTAGACGGTCTTTTACTTCTAGACTGTCTTTTACTTCTAGACTGTCTTTTACTTCTAGACGGTCTTTTACTTCTAGACGGTCTTTTACTTCTAGACGGTCTTTTACTTCTAGACTGTCTTTTACTTCTAGACAGTCTTTTACTTCTAGACTGTCTTTTACTTCTAGACTGTCTTTTACTTCTAGACTGTCTTTTACTTCTAGACGGTCTTTTACTTCTAGACGGTCTTTTACTTCTAGACGGTCTTTTACTTCTAGACGGTCTTTTACTTCTAGACTGTCTTTTACTTCTAGACGGTCTTTTACTTCTAGACGGTCTTTTACTTCTAGACGGTCTTTTACTTCTAGACAGTCTTTTACTTCTAGACTGTCTTTTACTTCTAGACGGTCTTATACTTCTAGACGGTCTTATACTTCTAGACTGTCTTTTACTTCTAGACGGTCTTTTACTTCTAGACTGTCTTTTACTTCTAGACTGTCTTTTACTTCTAGACGGTCTTTTACTTCTAGACTGTCTTTTACTTCTAGACGGTCTTTTACTTCTAGACGGTCTTTTACTTCTAGACTGTCTTTTACTTCTAGACAGTCTTTTACTTCTAGACTGTCTTTTACTTCTAGACGGTCTTTTACTTCTAGACTGTCTTTTACTTCTAGACTGTCTTTTACTTCTAGACGGTCTTTTACTTCTAGACGGTCTTTTACTTCTAGACGGTCTTTTACTTCTAGACGGTCTTTTACTTCTAGACGGTCTTTTACTTCTAGACTGTCTTTTACTTCTAGACTGTCTTTTACTTCTAGACGGTCTTTTACTTCTAGACGGTCTTTTACTTCTAGACTGTCTTTTACTTCTAGACGGTCTTTTACTTCTAGACGGTCTTTTACTTCTAGACGGTCTTTTACTTCTAGACGGTCTTTTACTTCTAGACGGTCTTTTACTTCTAGACGGTCTTTTACTTCTAGACGGTCTTTTACTTCTAGACGGTCTTTTACTTCTAGACGGTCTTTTACTTCTAGACTGTCTTTTACTTCTAGACTGTCTTTTACTTCTAGACTGTCTTTTACTTCTAGACGGTCTTTTACTTCTAGACTGTCTTTTACTTCTAGACTGTCTTTTACTTCTAGACGGTCTTTTACTTCTAGACGGTCTTTTACTTCTAGACGGTCTTTTACTTCTAGACGGTCTTTTACTTCTAGACTGTCTTTTACTTCTAGACGGTCTTTTACTTCTAGACTGTCTTTTACTTCTAGACGGTCTTTTACTTCTAGACTGTCTTTTACTTCTAGACTGTCTTTTACTTCTAGACTGTCTTTTACTTCTAGACGGTCTTTTACTTCTAGACGGTCTTTTACTTCTAGACTGTCTTTTACTTCTAGACGGTCTTTTACTTCTAGACTGTCTTTTACTTCTAGACTGTCTTTTACTTCTAGACTGTCTTTTACTTCTAGACGGTCTTTTACTTCTAGACGGTCTTTTACTTCTAGACTGTCTTTTACTTCTAGACGGTCTTTTACTTCTAGACGGTCTTTTACTTCTAGACTGTCTTTTACTTCTAAACGGTCTTTTACTTCTAGACGGTCTTTTACTTCTAGACGGTCTTTTACTTCTAGACTGTCTTTTACTTCTAGACGGTCTTTTACTTCTAGACTGTCTTTTACTTCTAGACGGTCTTTTACTTCTAGACGGTCTTTTACTTCTAGACTGTCTTTTACTTCTAGACTGTCTTTTACTTCTAGACGGTCTTTTACTTCTAGACTGTCTTTTACTTCTAAACGGTCTTTTACTTCTAGACGGTCTTTTACTTCTAGACGGTCTTTTACTTCTAGACTGTCTTTTACTTCTAGACGGTCTTTTACTTCTAGACGGTCTTTTACTTCTAGACGGTCTTTTACTTCTAGACTGTCTTTTACTTCTAGACTGTCTTTTACTTCTAGACGGTCTTTTACTTCTAGACGGTCTTTTACTTCTAGACTGTCTTTTACTTCTAGACAGTCTTTTACTTCTAGACTGTCTTTTACTTCTAGACTGTCTTTTACTTCTAGACTGTCTTTTACTTCTAGACGGTCTTTTACTTCTAGACGGTCTTTTACTTCTAGACGGTCTTTTACTTCTAGACTGTCTTTTACTTCTAGACTGTCTTTTACTTCTAGACGGTCTTTTACTTCTAGACTGTCTTTTACTTCTAGACTGTCTTTTACTTCTAGACGGTCTTTTACTTCTAGACTGTCTTTTACTTCTAGACGGTCTTTTACTTCTAGACTGTCTTTTACTTCTAGACTGTCTTTTACTTCTAGACGGTCTTTTACTTCTAGACGGTCTTTTACTTCTAGACAGTCTTTTACTTCTAGACGGTCTTTTACTTCTAGACGGTCTTTTACTTCTAGACGGTCTTTTACTTCTAGACGGTCTTTCACTTTCTTCTCGTTAAAGGGGCGGCCTATGAATGGGCTCATTATGGTTTCAGTGAAGATGGAAAAAATGATATGGATGGGGATGTGATAAATATTAATTGTCTACTTGTGATTAGTAGATGGACATTATTATCATATTTATCTGAAACCATGATGATCAAACTCTAGTCTGAGGTAACGGTCTAACTACATAAGAACTAAGTGAAATATTTATAATAACAACTTCATTTAAAAAAGTACAAACGTAGACTTAGACTCATGGCAGAAGAATATTTTGATGTCTAGTCTGAGTTTAGCTGCAGAAAGTTAGAGTTCATCCAGGTTATAGTAGTCGGTATCTCCGCTAAATCACTAATGACTCGGATTAAAGTCAAGTAGATTAGTGTGTCGTCAGCATAGAGGCGACAGGAGACCCAATTAAATAATATCTATTAATATGAATATTATTAAAATTATAATTCTGCATCTCTCTGATTACGTCAACATACAACAACAAACTAACACTCTTTGATTAGAATGTAACTTCCTGTTTGAACTGTTTATTTTGTGTCGAATATGTTAGCTAGCTAAATGAGCTAAATAGTAAACCATCAGCCTCAATCACTGGACCGTTACACTACTACACACACACACACACACACACACACTCGGACTCATACAAACACACACACACACACACACTCAGACTCACACAGACTCACAAACGCACACTCAGACTCACACACACACTCACACTCAGACTCACACACACACACACTCAGACTCACACACACCTACAGGAAAATATTTAGGAAGTCTCGCCTGTGATCCGTCAGACAGGGATTAAAAATTATTACACCACAGAGAAAGAAAAGGAGACAGAGAAATAGACACCAAGAGGGGAATAAAACCGATCTCAGCCTACGCTCACACACACACGCACACACACACACACACACACACACACACACACACACACACAGCAGTCAGTGGAGCCTCTGTGTTGTCAGTAACCACCTTGGAGACCCTTAGGTGCCATAAATACGTTCAAACAGGACGGAGGGAGACGAAGGAATGAGGGAGGAAGAGGAAGGAGAGTGATGCCTGCTATAATGACTTCATGTGACACGGCCACTCTCTCACACCTCCTGCTTTCCTCAACACCGATTCAAACATTCTTCCACACTTAACCCACGCCCGTGGTCATTCTGGGGTCGGTGGCGGCGGCGGCAGCGTCCGCCTCCCTGAGACCCTCGGAGCTCATTCTGCACATGAAGGGGATTTCTGGGAACGTTCAATAAATATTCATCTTCTTCAACGTGGGATTCGACACGACGTCTGTCTTCGAGGAGGACATCTTCATAATTGGGACATACATCCGTGTCTGGACGAACGCGGACGGGTCCCACAGGAAGTAACAGCATCTCAAAGTTTTTTATCTCGTGTGCCGATATGACATCACACAGGTAATGATGTCATGAGCTCGATGCATGTGACAATAACACCTGCTGGGCCCTTTCTTCTTCCTGTTTTATTACTACTATTGCACTGATCAGCCATAACATTAAAACCACCGGCCTAATTTTGTGCAGGACAGCCCCGTGATGCAGCGTGTGTTCTGGCATCGCATGATCGGAACCACCATTAGTTATTTTGTGGGATGGGACAACACTGGATAGCCTTCTCTCCTCTTACTCATCACTGAGCCGTGGCCTGCCGCCACAGGAACAAACTTTCCATCCTTTGAGCACTTTAGTGGGTTCTAACCACTTCAGACCAGGAACACCCAACAAGACCTGCAGTTCTGGAGATGTTCAGACCCTGTCCCTGACACAACACAATCTGGTCTTTGTCAAAGTCCCTCAGATCCTCACACTGGTCCATATCCCAAAATGAACTCCGGGACAAAATGTTCTCTTGCTGTCTGATATTTCCCACCACTGACATTGTGTTGAGGTAATCCTTCAATGGTCATAATGTTATGGCTCATTACAATACAACTATTTTTCCTGACGTCAGGAACCCTCTCACATATCTTTATATAATCAGAATTTCAGTTTATCTGGCAGCTTCTTTTCAGTAAATCATTTTCTTGTCTTTTGTGAGAGAGACAGGAAGTTAACCTCTTTAATGAATGTCCATCCAGGAAACACTAGACCTTAACCAAAATCAACCCAGTTCTTCCTCACACTAAGGTGCATGTGGGCATGAAATAAGAAAAATGATCCACGGAACATTTTCTGAGTTATGGCTGGATCCTTTGCCGGAGAAGAAGGATCCGGGGCGGTGACGAAGACGAGATAAGACGGAACTTAATCGATCCCGGAGGAAACTCTCCTGCAGGAGAACGTCCGAAGGTACAGCAGGAGAAAACACAGCAGGTGAGTGAAAGAAGGTAGAGTTCAAACGCAAGTGGAAACGTTAAAATGCAAAAGTTGGACTTTAATGCACAGAAAGCTAGAAGAAAGAAGACGAGGGAGACGGACAGAGTGAAGAAGAAATCCTGCAGGCTCCCACCCGGCCGACCCACTAAGGAGTTGGTTAATTCACTAGACCCACGAGAACCTTAAGTGAGTGTAGATGTGAGTCTGAGTGTGTGAATAGACCTCTGTGTGGAACCACAGAGGTATTTGGTCATGTTTATATCCTTGTTTTTGGCCTGGCCCAGTGTGTGTGTGTGTGTGTGTGTACACGTGTGTGTGTGTGTGTGTGTGTACACATGTGTGTATGTGTGTGTGTGTGTACACGTGTGTGTGTGGGTGTGTGTGTGTCTGTGGACACAGAATGTAAACAAATACAAAATTATATGAAAGTGTTGTCACCAGAGATTTGTCGGACATTTGAACTCTGTGTGTGTTTGCGTGCGGTGGGAGTGGGAGGGGCCGGTTAATCCTAAATTTACCCTCCGTGGTCGGAGGACTGTGGTCACATCTGGACCCGGTTTCTCTGTGCCTCTCTTGTTTTCTTTGCTCCCCTCATCACTGCCACCTCACCTGTGCTCCTTCCTAGACCCCCTTCCTCCTCCCCCCTCCCTCCCTCGCCGCGCCTCACTGAGACGTGTCTCTCTGGATGTTCTGGCGCTGCGAGAAGGTGGTGCTGACCTGCTGCTTGAGCTGATGGACCAGGTTGTCCTTCTCCCTCTTCAGCGCTGCCACCTCCTCCTGGGTTTTCTTCTTCTTGGACGAGGACAGCTCCAGCAGCGCGATGTTGGCGTCCTTCTCGCTGATGGCTGCCAGCAGCGCCTCTTGCCTGAAAGGGAACACAACCAGGCATTATGTTAGCGACGCTAGACTTCTACGCAGCTCATTTGATTTAATTAAATCCACACTTGCTAATGTTGCACGCCGATGACATGAGAGCGCTAACGGCTCGACGGTTTAGAGTTTGAGGAAAAACCAGAGAAGCTGAACGTATGAGGTGGGGGAGACCCTGCTGCACCAACAGCTTCAGCCTGCTGTTACAGACACGCTGTAAAACGTCCCGCCCACATCACTACACTTTCCATCAGTGTCCAGGAAGTAGTCTTATCTCGCAAAAGGGTTTTCGGCGTTCTGAGATGGCCGGCGCTCCGCCTCCGCCGCGATGCGCGGTAGGTGTGGTGCAACAGCTGGAACCTGAAATCTGCTGACGTTCTTCCATCGGATCGTCTGAAATGTTACTTTGCAAATTTATGAGACCCATTAAGAGAAAAAAGGAAAAAATAATTCACCTCCCCTGGAAATCTGGGTGGAGACAAACATCCCAGGGATGGATTCTCCGAAACCAAATCATCTGCAAGGCCTGATACTAATTTGTGTGAACTTGGTGAACCTCTGGCAAATCCACCAGTGGATAGAAGTCCTTCTATGGGAGCACCGCTCAGTTAGGAGGATAAAGCTGGAGTTTGACTAAACATGGGGCTTCTGGGTGGTCAGATGGTCTCCACATATTTCCATTTCACTCAAAACTGGGAACCTACATGGCAAATGTTCAGTCTTTGTTTTCCTTCTCCAAACTGTCCGTCTCAATAAAGCAAAATAAAAAGTTGGCATGAAATAATCAAAAAAAAGCTCTATCTGGAGAGACGCTTAAAGGCAGCTGCCTGCGCCAGATGAGCAACCGGCGTCACTCAAAGAGAGAGGAAGTGATCTAACGGAGAGACGGCTGGACTGGTTTACAGAGAGGTGACACTCAGAAGATCATGTGACACGTGTCACATGACCTCCTGGCTTCAAAACGAGAACAAACGGCTAAAAGGTTAAAGTAAAAGTACAAAGAAGTATTGGCAGCCTTTAAAAAATGAGTAAAATGAAATAAAACTCTATTGTTTATACCCATGATCCTAGAGAAAAGCCCCCCAGACCCACTGTGAAGTCTGGTGGTGGATCTCTGAGGCTGTGGGGCTGTTTTTTTCCCCCAAAGGTTCTGGACATCTTATTAAAGACATGGTTCCATGGACTCCATCAAACACCAGCAGATACTGGATGAAGACCTAAAAGCCTGTCAGGAACCTCAAAGTGGGTCAAATCTGATCCGGTTGAAGAACCTTTGTTTAGAAGACAACAGGTTCTACTGTCTCCACACAGGCTCCACCCCTCATCTTTCCATCTAGTCCCTGTTTGGACGCCGGGACAGATAGATATTATTCCATGTGGTGGTGAAGCAACAAACCGCATCCCATCAGCCACGGATCGGGCCGGGCCGACCCTCCTTTGAGGAACCGCATCCCATCAGCCACGGATCGGGCCGGAGCCGACCCTCCTTTGAGGACACCCGGGCCTTCTCAGAACTCCCTCCATTCCCACAGAGAATCCAAATCTCAATGTTTTTACCAAAACCATCTAGGGCTCAGCAGTTGGCCACGCATGCAGCCAGAGACGTCACAGAGACGCAGACTCCATTTCCTCCGTATCTCCTCGCTCGCTCGCTCGCTCCGTCCGTCTGTGAGGAGGCGGGCTCTCACGCAGAAAGAGCGCTGCAGCCAGAACGCCGCGTTGAGTGTCTAAATGAAGTAGATTACAGGTTTGGACTGTGAGAAGAAGACCCACAGAGTCCCTGGTCAACCTCACTGACCACACCGCCAGCCTACAGATGTCCCATCATGCCTCTGGAGCGCTGCAGTCCTGTCAGGCGCTCAGTTTGAGGCAGTTGGTGCTGGTTCTGGCGGGCTCAGATCAGAGACTAGCGCTCAGAGGCGTTACGGACTGTCTCCATATGGATGCAAAACCCTGAAATATTAACTTTGCTCACATTTATATTATAAGTAAGGCCGTCAGGTGACTAAACCATTTATCACAAACTCTTTAACTGTTTAATTATTCAGAAAGTAAATTCATATATATATATATATATATATATGTCTGTTTGAGATCACAACAACACACCTGTTATACTTTAAGAGACGGAAATGAAAACATTCCTTTTATTCATCTATATAAACATTCAAGTACGTTTAAAATGTGACCTTAAGACTTTTTTTATGATATCAGAACATTTATATTCCACCATATAATAGTGAGTCTTTCCCTGTCCTTCATCACATAAAAACTGGTAGGAACCCACACACACACACACACACACACACACACACACACACACACACACACACACACACACACACACACACACACACACTCTAATGGAACATAAGTCTTGTTAAAACTAACACAGCGTCTCATTTTATACCATATCTGAGCGTTACCTGCCAGAGCGTGGCACTTATAAACCCTGGTGATAAAACGCTATTTATTCCAGATGAAGGCCCGGTTCTGGCTCGTGTGATGGTTCCCCCCTTCATCTCTGTCGAACACGCTCACGCAAACACTCCAAGCTTCGCTCTGCACGGCTCGCACAACTCAACGTGCGCTCGGAACACGAGCCGGTTGGACCGCTGCTGCATGGGATCATTAGATCATTAGAACCTGTTTCAAGTGGCGCTCTCTTCTGCCAGAACCTGCAGATAATTCTCCCCGTCCGAGGGTTCTTAGAGGAGACGGCGAGCTCTCGGCTCGGCTGACGTAACAAAGGTGGTGCATGTAAGCCTCAGATCCAGAACTTTGACCTCACAACCGTTTCTTCGCTTTAACATCCCGAACCAGAAAAACAGTTTTTGAAAAACGGTTATAAAAACCTGGTCCTTGGAACGGACATGCAGATATTGGATATAAATTTAAAAAGAGGAAACAAAAGAAGCCATAGGTATTTTTATTTATCTTTGGTTCATATGAACCAAAATCGGACAAAATCGGACCAACGGTTGAGAAATTATGGACTGAAAGGTTTTGGAGCCTAAGCTCCCCCTAGTGTCGGAAATATGCAACTGTCCTTTCCCAAAATCAATCCAGTTCTTCTTCACACTAAGGTCTATGTAGGTCTAAAATTTCCAAATGATCCGTAGCACAGTTTTGGAGTTACGGCGTTAGCATGAAGTAAATGCGGCGGCGAGTCCGACTCTTCGGAGATGTACGTGAAATCCCACTTTGGCGCAGATATAATCACGATGTTTGATTCAACTTCACAACTCCATATCTCAGTTTTAATTTGTCTAGCAACATCAAACCAAAACCGGCAGAGAGTTTGAATCAAACCCGTTCTGTAAATGCTGACGTCGCCGATCCAAAAGGCTTCGTTTTCACGCTGCGGCGCCGGCGACTGTCGGACTCCAAGGGTTAACCTCGTTGTTCAGACTGTTCTTCTCTCTGCCATGGGGTTCTGCTGTTGGCTTCCACGCGGTCCAACAGCACATACTTTCCTCATTTATGTCAATGAGACCCTTGTGTTGGCGGCTCCGGCCAAAGACACTGCGGGACTGCTGAACCGGGCCCAACAAGGACCTTCAGTGATGAAGTTAGCAGTCAGAAACGTAGCAGGCCACATTCCTGACGGATGAGTTTGTAACGTGAAGCAGGTCAGTGTTCCTCGCAGCAACACATCCAGACGACGGATCGTCTGCGGCCGGGATAGAAGTTGTAACTTCTGATGCGTCACGAAGATGGAGTGAAAGTTCCTCCAGAGGACTCTCCCACTGGACACTCGGGCCACAGTCAGCGCTCATCTCACTTTATGGCTTTATGCTAGGCATCGATTCATCAGGTTCTAACGCTGCTGGGCTCCCACCCCTCCACCCCTCCACCTCCCATCTCCACCTAGCCTCATCATTCATTCAGTCTCAGCAGGGTCATCAGCCACCACCAGTATCCAGACTCCAAAGCAGGGGGTTTACTCGCTGCTCCTCTTCCATCACAATCCCCCAGAAGGCCTTCTGTCCTCCTTCCTCCCACATCCGTCTCCTCAGCGAGAGCTTCTTCACTCTTCTCCTTCTTCTCCCAGGACGTGAACCCGACCATTCTGCATGTTTGCAGGATTCATTTTGCCGCTGCTTTGATGGTGACGGAAAATTAACCGTTGTTGAGCTTTGGGTTTAAGTTATGCAGCTAAACGCTTGAGGTTGTGGTGACCAATGCAGAACAACAAACCCAAAAGACCTGAACATTCGCTGTCCGTCTGCCACCAGATGAAAATGTGTGTCTCTGCATTAAAGTTGGACTTCCTCCTGACTTTCCGCCTCGCTATAAAAAGGGTTCACTTTTCTCGGCTGGCACTCATCGTTGGCTTTGGATGTAAATTATGAGGTGCAGATTTTTCCAAAAGCAGTTCGGAGTGAAAGTTTTCAGCAAAGCGGCGGCGAGCAGAAGGACGAGGCAACGCTCAGACTCATAGCAGCGTGTGACGGGTTATTTAAATCAACAACTTTCCCCTATATTCTCTCCTCACTTCCTCCCTCACCCATCCACTCCCCCCCTCCTCCCCCGTAACTCCTTCTATCTCTCAACCACCTCTGCAGAGGAGAGGAGGCATTCTTTCCGTTATTTGGCAGTCGTGTGCCATGATGTCATCGCCGCGGCGACAAGGCAGACAGTAAGCAGATACGCACAAATACACCAGGCACCTGACCCCGACCCCCAGCACACATCACAGGGGGGCTCTCCTTCCTCTGACTACCCACGGCCCCCCGACTGTATCAGAAACCCTCGAGCCTGCTCTCAGATCACTCACATGTTTCGTAACACACACTGAAGCTGTGTGTGTGTGTGTGTGTATGTGTATGTGTATGTGTGTGTGTGTGTATGTGTATGTGTATGTGTGTGTGTGTGTGTGTGTGTGTGTGTGACGGTTGTAGGTGTCCATGTCCTCATAAGGATGTACTTGATCTCAGTGTGTGTGATTGTCACAGGTTGTCTGTGTGTGTGTGTATGTAAGGCTCTATCCTGTGCTTACACGTGTGTGTGTGTGTGTGTGTGTGTGTGTGTGTGTGTGTGTGTGTGTGGAGTCGCTCCTTTGTGACATTGGCCAGTCGCTGTCTTAAGACAAACACAGAACTATTTTAGAAATAATCGGCTGTGTTTCCGACTGACTGAAGCGGCCCTCCGTTGTCTGCTCTGGTTCCTCAGGAGGAGGAACCTGCAGGAGGCCAGAGTTCCCTGCTTCACCCACAGGACACGGTCCGTGTCCAGATCCACCTCATTTCATCGAAGGGAGGTCGCTTCTCTGGATTCATGCGTCAGACGTGTTTTAAAAATCGGTTTTTGGTTAAAAGAAGAAGAAGAAGAAGGAATCAGACGGTGACGGGAGTGTAAGGAAAGAAACATGTTAACTGTGTTTGTGAATGAATGTTACGGGCTACTTCAGCTTTCTTTCATCAAGCCTTCTATAAAAACTCAAATCTCTGAAACCATAATTCAAGATTACTGGATTTGTAACAATAATAATATTAATAATAATAATAATACATTTAACAATGAATGAAACCAACCAATGAACCAACAAACCAACCAATGAACCAACAAACCAACCAATGAACCAACAAACCAACCAATGAACCAACAAACCAGCCAATGAACCAACAAACCAACCAATAAACCAAAAAACCAACCAATGAACCAACAAACCAACCAATAAACCAAAAAACAGACCAATGAACCAACCAATAAACCAACAAACCAACAAATGAACCAACAAACCAACCAATGAACCAACCAATAAACCAACAAACCAACCAATAAACCAACAAACCAACCAATAAACCAACAAACCAACCAATGAACCAACCAATAAACCAACAAACCAACCAATGAACCAACAAACCAACCAATGAACCAACCAATAAACCAACAAACCAACCAATAAACCAACAAACCAACCAATAAACCAACAAACCAACCAATGAACCAACCAATAAACCAACAAACCAACCAATAAACCAACAAACCAACCAATAAACCAACCAATTAACCTACCAATGAACCAACAAACCAACCAATGAACCAACCAATTAACCTACCAATGAACCAACAAACCAACCAATGAACCAACAAACCAACCAAGCTATGAACCAACAAAACAACCAATGAAGCAACCAACCAACCAATTAAAATAGAATTATGCAGCAGGACCTGGACCGGATCAGATCTAATCAGAACACATGTGAGATGAAGATCCGCTCCTTCTCCTGCAGCAGGATCCTCTACACCCCCTAAGTTCGTGTCCATCTATGCGGGGCGTGTCGTCCTACCCTCTGAGCAGAGCTCAGCCTCAGCTGGCTGCTCTGTGGGAAACTAGAAGATGTTTTAAGCAAACAGAAAAACCACAATGAGGATACGAGAGAAAACCAGGGATGTGCGGCAGAATCCCCGTCTAAGCTCCACCAACGGCTCCTGGTTTTACAGCTGCTGGAACATCTGTACATTCTGGTCCATACTTAAAGTTGAAGTGATTCTCTAAAAAAATATACATCTGATCTTGATGGCGGAACGTTCTGAACGTGGCTGCATGTAATAAACTCCTGAAGGTTCTGAGCCGGGACAGAGAGAGATGGACGATGACTTCATCCCTGCTCCTCATCCGCTCTCCTGCTTTTACCCGCTGCCAGGTTTTTACTTGATGGCGACTTTTGGTTGACATCCCTCTCACACACACACACACACACACACACACACACACACACACACACACACACACACACACACACACACACACACACACACACACACACACACACACACACATACACACAAAGATATATACACACACACAAAGATACACACAAACACATACACACAGAACCACACACACACACTCAAACACACACACTCAGATCATGACGGTGCATAATCTAGTTGTACAGATGGATGTGATCTTAAATCCATTCCTAATTTTCCTGTCTCTCTTTCCCTTTTATTCTCTCTCTGACACGCATGTACGTCTGTGCACACACACACACATATGTGTAAACACACACACATATTCTCACACACACTATCTCTCTCTCACACACACACACACACACACACACACACAACTACTAGTTTACTTTCAGAGTCTCCAGAGAGGGGCCCCTATAGAGCAGTATTTCTCTCCCAGCTGACAGCTTCTGTCCTGGGGTAGATAACCAGAGAGAACTGGACCCCCAATTCTCTCCCTCCCTCTCTCTCTCTCTCTCTCTCTCTTGTTGTTGTCCCTCTGCCGCTTTCTTGCTCTCTCTCTCTCCCTCCCTCCTTCTGTCTCTCCCTCTCCTTGTCCGAAAGAATAAAACATCTTCATCAGTCTGACAACAAATGGGTGGGATCTGGAAACAGGCTGCAAAGGCCACAACACAACGGAAGTGTTTCCAGAGGACACTTAATAGTGATGCACAGAGCGTTTTTTCAATGCTTCGTCTTAAGAATAGAAGAGATATAAAACACAAACATTAACTTGTTTCACATCAAACAAAGGTGAAGATGACTCCAACACACACAGAACCCTCTCAGACCCCACAGCTACAGAAAACAAGGTGTGTTACACCTGCTGAAGAAAACTCTTACCCACCATCGCTCATATCGACTTCTGGTGTCGCCATGGTAACGTGTTCAAAGCGGTCATCAGAACTCCAGCTACTAAAGCAGGTTCTGTCTGAGTTACACCTGGACTGAAGTAGAATCTGATGATCAATAATGGAAACTCCTTGATCTGTCATTAATCTTAAATCAGCTGCTGCAGCTTCGAGCCTGAAGCATTAAAAGTCACTTTAAGGGTTCCTCTGGAAACACTTGAAGGTTCTGGAGTCTTTATTTGTCCAGAGGGGATCCAGTCCTAAAGCAACAGGAAACACAGCGGGGCCTTAAATACGCAGAAAAGAAAAACCCAACAGATCAAAGGAGAAACAAGCCCGAGAATGTAGAAATATAATATGTAGAATAATGATTGCATTCTCCTATTCCTGCCGATGAGTCTTCAACGATGAAGATATCTTCTTCATTTGTCTGTTTGCATGTGTTTTCTGGCGTTGCGGCGTGTTTGTCCCTGTGGACCCCCGTAGTTTATGCCTCTCCAGGAGAAAACACGCGTCAGAACCAGTTAAGCTCCTCCCCCTCCTGCTAAAGTGTCGCTCACACAGTCTGACACAGAGACAAAGATGGACTCCTCCCACAGCCGTTGTTTGCATTCAAAACTTTGAGATTGTTCTCAGGAGCCGCCTTAACCACATCACAGGGATTATGCTAATGTGAGCGTGCAAAACGAGGATCACAGAGATTATCAGGAAAGAGAGACCAAAATGCCCTAAATACCAGAAACCACGATGTGTTAACCATCTGGGAAGTTCTCTCTTGTTTACTGAGCGAGTGAAAGGACTGAAGATGTCAGGCAGGTCCTGGTTTGATAGAAACTCCTCTTTGTCTGTGAGATTAAAGAAGCTCTGGGATGAAGAAACAGACGACGGCGAGAAGATCCGGGTTTACGGACGGATCTTCATGAAAGCCTGTATCTGGATGTAAGAGCAGAATCTGAGTGGGTCGGAGACGGCAGAATGAATGATTTAGTGCGGACGGAGAAGACGGGACGACAGAGGCCATCAGAGAGAGCTGGGAAGAGTGAGCGAGAGAGAGAGAGAGAGAGAGAGTATTATGAAAATAGGTTAAATCTGGTTCATAGGATAAGAGTGTTTGTTTGAGAGGGAGAGAAAAGCTCCCCTCAAGGAGCTGTTGAACATCAGAGGCTTAGAGAAGACTCCCCAACACACCCACAGAGAGAGAGAGAGAGAGAGAGAGAGAGAGAGAGAGAGGAGAGAGAGAGAGACAGAGACAGAGAGAGAGAGAGAGAGGGAGAGAGACAGAGAGAGACAGAGAGAGAGAGAGACAGAGAGAGAGAGAGCAGAGAGAGAGAGAGAGACAGAGACAGAGAGAGAGAGAGAGAGAGAGAGAAACAGAGAGAGAGAGAGAGAGAGAGAGAGAGAGAGAGAGGAGAGAGACAGAGAGACAGAGAGACAGAGAGAGAGAGAGAGAGAGAGAGAGGAGAGAGAGAGAGAGAGAGAGCGAGAGACGAGAGAGAGAGGCGTCACTGACAGGGAGGAGAAAATATAACTGGAGGATTTGGGGGGGAAACAAATCAAAGAGACATGAAGGGGGGAGGGAGAGGAGGGGCAGGTGGGACGACTGTATGACAGAATGAGGATCTTTTCTTGACACATATTTTCTTCTAAAAAACTATTTTTTTTTCTCTCTCTCTCTCATTTGAAAACACAATGTGTGCAAATTAGAAAGGCGTAAAAATGGTTTTTATATCCTCTGTGCATCAAACCCAGACACACACCACACACACACACACACTCACACAGTAACAGTCTGAGTCTCCTTCTGTGGTCTGTGAGGAGGTCTGAGGACACATGGAGAAGATCTGAGACCATTCCTCCACACAGAACCTCTCCTCCTCCTTCAGGTTCTGAGGTCCACGCTGGTGGACCTCTCCTCTGCAGTACATCCTACAGATGTTCTGGTCCGTTCTGGTCAGGTGACTGGGATGACCATGTTAGAACCTTTATTCTGTGACCTCTGAACCATTCTTGGGTTGATGTTGAGGTGATCTTCAGAACATTGTCCTGCTGGAAGGTCCAACCACGACCCACTTTAAGGTTCCTGACAGGCTTTTAGGTCTTCATCCAGTATCTGCTGGTGTTTGATGGAGTCCATGGAACCATGTCTTTAACAAGATGTCCAGAACCTTTGGAAGAAAAACAGCCCAACAGCATCAGAGATCCACCACCAGACTTCACAGTGGGTAGGAGGGGCTTTTCTCTATGGCTTTGTTTCTTGCTAGGCCACACCCATCCTAGATGTTTGTCACCAAAAAGCTCTTACTTGGTCTCATCTGACCTCTGACCTTGTTCCAGTGAAAGTCCAGTGGTGTTTGTCAAACTGTAGCAGCATTAGCTTATAGCAGCGGTTAGCTTGTGTGTGGACGACAGCAGAGGCTTTTTTCTTGATACCCTCCCAAACAGCTGTGTGTTGTGTCGGCGCCATCTGATGGTGGTCAAGGAGACTTTCTGAGCCCTAGATTCAGCTGACCTCTGACCTCTTCTAGCTGTGATCCTTGGAGAGTCTTTATCCAGTCCAACCATCCTCTGCTGAGACGTTCTTATCTCCAGATTTACGCTTTGCTGATGCCTTTTTATTATTACTATAATAATAAAAAGATTAAAAAAATAATCCCCCTCCACCCCGTCTGTCTGCTGCTCCCCTCCCACCCGTCTGTCTGCTGCTCCCCCTCCACCCGTCTGTCCTGCTTGCTCCCCTCCACCCCCCGTTCAGTTCTGCTGCTCCCCTCCACCCGTCTGTCTGCTGCGCCCCTCCACCCGTCTGTCTGCTGCTCCCCTCCACCCGTCTGTCTGCTGCGCCCCTCCACCCGTCTGTCTGCTGCTCCCCTCCACCCGTCTGTCTGCTGCGCCCCTCCACCCGTCTGTCTGCTGCTCCCCTCCACCCGTCTGTGTGCTGCTCTTTTATTATGTACACAATGGTAACCGTCTGCCTCTCCTACAATCAGTGGCTTTTGAGCAGGAAAAAAATCAAGTTTCAGTTTCTCCGTGTTCCTACGTTTTCCTCCCTCATTAGTCTCTGTCCTTCTTTAATTGCGTTTTTAATGATCTGTTTGATGGGCTGGCACGTACAACCTGTAATCAGAGCGGTGAAACAGACGACCCCAGGTTTTGCCACATCCACTTTTCCTTTATCTGCTCTTTCTCTCCACTTGTTCCTTTTTGTTCTGATGGTTTTTGTTTTCATCTGTCATCCAGACTTTTTCTATGCCGGCTACTCGTTTGAAGAACTTCTTATTCTGCTCAAACCCGGCGCTACTCGTATAGCGTGCGAGCGCCGTAACAGCGGCGTGGATAATAATACCACAGAGAGGAGTCGGCGTTATGAAAGAAAGATTCTCCTCCTCCGCTTCACAATCAGCAACCAGCAGGTCTTTGGTTCAAAGCCCCTCGGAAAAGTCTCGCCGTTTGAAGACGAAACAAACCTTTAATCGCTTCCGTTTGCCCGACTGACTCCTTCCTGTCTCTCATGAGGGAGCAAAGAGAAAGATATCACAAAGAAACAAGGACAGTTTAAGAAAAACGTAGAGCAGGGCCGCGATTTCTGCGTCAAAACGGCTTTTCTTTAGCGTATTAAGTTCTCGCAATCTCTGTCACACACACACGCACGCACACACGCGCGCACACACACAGGATTAGTGTGACGGGATCAAAGGGCTCGTCTCTGGCTTATTGCAGAACATCATCAGAATATGTTCATGCATTTGTGAGGGAGGATATAATTTATGGGTGTGTGTGTGTTTGTATTTACACCACACACACACACACACACACACCACACACACACACACACACACACACACACACACACACGTCTATAAAACTTTGATAAAAACCTACAGGGAGCTCGAAGGACAAATTAATGTCAGATAGTGACATTATTTGAACTGCAATGCAATCTGGGAGAAATAATAAAGACGTGAACCGCAGGGCATGATGGGAAGTTGAGGGGAATGAAACCGACACATTACCAGCGGCTCAGCCTTCAGACAACGCAGAGATAATATAAGTCTGTGTTTTTGTTACGCTCCCACTGAAGACCCCTGTCTCTATCTTCATCGCTGGTTGTCTGCGTCTCCTCCAGAACCCCCGGGACAGAAGTCCATGAAATCTCAGGTGTTCCTCGTCCGTCAGAAACTACTCATTATCTTATTTGTATTTTTCTAGATCATTATGGAATCGTCATCGTCAGCGAAGATCCTGCATTTTAAATGAAATATAATAATAATGATGATAAATTTTATTTCTGTGGTGAATGTGATCATTAAATGTTACAGACACACAGACATCAGTGTGAGGAAGGACAGGAGCGATTTTGGGAGAGGTCAGTTGCATGTTTCCGCCACTAGGGGGAGGTCAGATAGGGTTGAGTCACTGTGGGATCTGATCCAGAACAGACTGCTGACAGTCACTATGGACTGAAGTTAATGTCAGGAGTTCAATCAGTAGGATTGCTTGTACAACGCAGGGGATTGGGGGCTTCTTTGGGGATACACCCTTGATGTCGGGGACGACAGCGTAAGTCTTCTTCTTCTTCTTACTGTGATATGACGTGAGACCTCCTCTGACTCCTCCTCTGACTCCTCCTCTGACTCCTCCTCTGACTCCTCCTCCTCTGGACTTTTACTTCAACATTTAGTGGTGGTAGAACTTCTGACTGTTTCTCCTCTCTGGCTGAGAGGAGGAGCGACTGAGGACTCAGCGAGGACGCCGTCAGCACAGGCCGCCAGACGACGGTCAGGTGATGATGGCGATTCCAGAAGGATGTGGGTTCAGAATGGAGAGACGGCTAGAAAGAGGTACGGAGGAGAGGAAGAGGGGAGGGATGCAAAGGGTAAGAGATGGGTCAGGGAGGAGGAGGAGGATGCAAAGGGTAAGAGATGGGTCAGGGAGGAGGAGGAGGAGGAGGATGCAAAGGGTAAGAGTTGGGTCAGGGAGGAGGAGGAGGAGGAGGATGCAAAGGGTAAGAGATGGGTCAGGGAGGAGGAGGAGGAGGAGGAGGAGGGAAAGGGTAAGAGATGGGTCAGGGAGGAGGAGGAGGAGGAGGAGGGAAAGGGTAAGAGATGGGTCAGGGAGGAGGAGGAGGAGGAGGAGGAGGAGGGATGCAGGCTGGGGGGAAACAAAGTGAAGTTATGGTCTTCACCTTGAGGCATCGGAGCGCCGAGGCTCTCGCCGCAGGAGGCAGAAGGAGCATGGCTCCTCGTGACCTCCTTCATGCTCGGGTCGGCTGGCGGTGCAGAAACAAAGACTCGGTTCTGGCCCTCGGTTCTCCACCGCACAGAGAAAACAACTTGAATATCAGGTTTGATTCCGCGCCGGAGCAAAACAGCCGTCATGTGACTCACGTTGAGGGAACGGACGCGGATGAAGGCGGTGGATGAAGAAAAGAAAAGAAAAGAACAGTGTGAGGCGTTCATGTCTGCCTTTGTTCTTAAATGAGCGCCTGAAGGATCATCAATGACATCATCGCCATAACAACCCCTCAGATAAACACCATCGGGTTCCGTGCTGGTTCGTTCTCGGGAACTCCCGTCGCTAACGCTCGTAAAATCTCACGGGAATGTTTCCTGCCGGGTGAAAAACAACGGGCGATAAATTAGCGGAGGGTTTTGGGCGAGGGGAGGTACTTCAAACAGGCGCTCTGCTCTGACAGACTGATGGAGGGATTGGAGGGAGGGAGAGAGAGAGAGATGAAGATGAAGAAGAGATTCCTCCAGGATCTCACGCGGCTTCGCCCGGTTGTTGTTGGACAGCTGTCTTTCTCCTCTCGGCTTCTTTCCCTCCGCCGTAAAACCTTTGTCTCCGTTCTTTCGTTTTATTAGCCCGCGGTCCGCAAAGATATTTATAACTCCGGCCCTGACCTCCTCGCTCACGGTCTTCTCCTCTCTCTCTGACTCCCGCTCTCTTCTGCGTCTCCCCCCCTCCTCCTCCTCCTCCTGTTCTGTCCTCCTCTGGTCCAGATGATTTTTGGATCCACGATTTGTGCAGCTCTACAACTTTTCTTTGCTCCTCATTGCTGTGTTCCTCAGTCTTCATCATGGTGAAGAACCTCAGAGAGAATCGGATATATGAGATGGGCTTCTCCAAAAATCATTCCAGTTCTTCCTCACACTGAGGTGTGTGTGGGTACAAATCTGCGACTGGAGTTTAATGTTAGATTGTTGTGAATAATTTGAATTATTGGTCATGTTAATTGACAATAAAGACACTTTTCTGCATCTAATTTTTACTATTTTGGTAAAGAGATAGACGATAAAACATGTTTAAAATGTTCAAGTGTAAGTGTGTGTGAGACGAGGAGACAGTCGTAAAACCGCCGTGGAGGTGAAACACAGGAGATGAGGAGAAGGTTGCAGAAAGAATCGAAAGGTTCTCCTGGAATCTGAGCCTGCAGGGACACGGGGGATAAACGGTCTTGATGGATGGATGGTGAAGTACCGACTGTTACGCCTGCGGAGGCAGAAACAACAAGGTGCAGAAAGTATTGCCTCACGTCTCTCTCCCCACCCCCACCCCCGCCCCGATGCTCCAACGCCAAAGCAAAGCTCCAGAATGTGAGTTCATGATTAATCAAGTCTTGTTGGAGCTGCTCTCCACTGGAAATCCACCGACATGATCCAAACTGTGTAGGACAGACGTGTGTGTGTAACATGTGTGTGTGTAATGTGTGTGTGTAACATGTGTGTGTGTAACGTGTGTGTGTGTAACATGTATGTGTGTGTACCATGTATGTGTGTGTGTAACATGTATGTGTGTGTACCATGTATGTGTAACATGTGTGCGTGTGTAACATGTGTGTGTAACGTGTGTGTGTAACATGTATGTGTGTGTGTTTGTGTAACATGTGTGCGTGTGTAACATGTGTGTGTAACATGTGTGCGTGTGTAACGTGTGTGTGTAACATGTGTGCGTGTGTAACGTGTGTGTGTAACATGTGTGTGTAACATGTGTGCGTGTGTAACATGTGTGCGTGTGTAACATGTGTGTGTAACATGTGTGCGTGTGTAACGTGTGTGTAACGTGTGTGTGTGTGTGTAACATGTATGTGTGTGTGTGTGTAACATGTATGTGTGTGTGTGTGTAACATGTATGTGTGTGTGTGTAACATGTATGTGTGTGTGTGTGTGACATGTGTGTGTGTGTGTGAGTCTATTCCTAACAGCTGGAATGTGCTGACAGTGTGTGTAACAGCAGGGCATCAGGTGAAATCCCAATCTGGATGAATTAAATCTTCTTTGTTTCAACTGACACTTAACACACACTTACACACAAACGCACACACACACCCACCCGCACACACACACACATGCGCACACACACCCACGCACACACACACGTGTGTGCTCATTTAATGTATAACACAAAGAAAATATGCCCGTGTGTGTTTTAGGAGTGTGTGTGTGTGTGTGAAGGTCAGTGCAGATGATTTATCTGTGGAAAAAGCTCCCGGTGAAGCTCTGCGAGGCAGATGTGTGTAGTAGGGTGTGTGGTTCCATGTGTGTGTCTCCTGTCTCTGGACGAGTGTCTATGCAGGATGTGCCACTGTCTGTGGATTTATACGCATATTATAAAAGAAAATGTTTGGGTTTTCTTCCTCATGACGATCATCATCCTCCTTAATCCTTGTCTTATTCATGCAGACTAAACATGTGACACAAGAGATGAGAGGGTCTGGTCTGCATGTGTGAAGAGAGTTCATCCAGAAGAAAAGTCCACTACAGTCTCCTCCAGAACTTTAAAAAATTAAAGTAAAATGAGAGAAAAAAGCCTTTACTGTCGAAACCCTTCATCTTTAATCCACATTATTCTCAGGAGAACTTCCCTCTGACCTCTTTGAGCTTTGTGGCTGCAAACATCTAAGAGGGGTGTGGCCTAACTTGATAGAAACCATAGAGAAAAGCCCATCATACCCACTGTGAAGTCTGGTGGTGGATCTCTGATGCTGTGGGGCTGTTTTTCTTCCAAAGGTTCTGGACATCTTGTTAAAGACATGGTTCCATGGACTCCATCAAACACCAGCAGATACTGGATGAAGACCTAAAAGCCTGTCAGGAACCTTAAAGTGGGTCGTGGTTGGACCTTCCAGCAGAACAATGTTCTGAAGATCACCTCAACATCAACCCAAGAATGGTTCAGAGGTCACAGAATAAAGGTTCTGTCATGGCTATCCCAGTCACCTGACCAGAACCCAACAGAACATCTGTGGGATGTGCTGCAGAGGAGAGTCCACCAGCGTGGACCTCAGAACCTGAAGGAGGTGGAGAGGTTCTGTGTGGAGGAATGGTCTCAGATCTTCTCCATGTGTCCTCAGACCTCCTCACAGACGACAGAGACCCAGGCGGTTCTTACAGCAGTGATGAGAAACGTTTTCAACTGATGGTCCAGAATCCTGTGTTTGTGGTTCAGGTGAAAAACCCGTGCCAGAATGCTGTGAGACAAAGACCTGGTAGAGTTCTGGTGTGTTCTACACCTGGATCTGAGGACTTGTGTGAGAAATCCATTACTGTGAAGGAGTTCTCAGAGATATTAGAGAACTGGTTCTGTCCCGGCCAGAACAAGTTCTGTAGTGGAAAGAAAAGACAAGAGGCCGTATTTCAACCAGATAATGTGCCAGAACACGCCGACGGAGGAGAATTATGGCTTCGGCAGCAATCTGTGTCTGTGAGGTTCTGGCCGGGTCGGTCACCAGAACTTCACCCCGTAGAAAATATATGGACGCATATCAAGGCCAAACGGGCTGCCAGACAATTTGAGGGTACTGACCAGTTATGTGAAGCGGTCAGAGATGAATGGAGCGGCACCGAGGCAGTACACTGTAAAACGGTTCCCACACTCTCCTCAACACATGTCTCCTGAAGGAAATGGAGGAAAACCCGGTCCGAACACTCAAATGGCGGTTGCACGCAGAATATACTTGAAATATTGTGTTAAAGTGTTTCCTGCTTCAGGAAAGCAGGAATCAGCGCCAGGATATGAAAGGATGAAGTGAGCTGCACAAACACAGACCCTGACACACACGGCCGACCGAGGGGTCTCCTGGTGGTGGGCTAAACACCACGTCTACAGCCAGAGGGGTAAAGTAGTCCGGCGCTATCGGCCCTGAAAAGCCCCCAATCCCCTGCGTTGTACAAGCGATCCCCCTGATTCAACTCCTCACATTAAATGTGAAGTTTGTCCGTGTTTTTCCCCCTAGTGACTAAAATATGAACTACAAGAGTAAAATATGACATCATCTCATCCAGTGGGTTCGGGGGAACCACGTTTGGACTGAATCCGACCAACGGTCTGAGAAACGATGGTCCGAAAACTGTGATTTTTTTTTATTTTAAAGATAAAACTTCCTCTAGTTCTAAAAATATGCAACAGAATTTTCCAGGAAACTCCCAGTTGTTCTCGGCGCCGAGATCTATGCTGGTAGAAAACCTCCACATTACCCAGACTCCTCTCTGATTTAAATACACAGCCGGGACTGACGGTCGGGACAAAGAAGACGTCTACATCACAGACGGTCCAACGCCATGTTACAGGATGTGTGTGTGTGTGTGTGTGTGTGTGTGTGTGTGTGTGTGAGAGAGTGTTTGTGTGAGGAGATGAAGGAAAGCAGCGAGACAGATTGTCATCTTCCAGCTGTAGTCGGCTTATTCCTGCGTGGGAGCAGAGCGCTAACATATTCCGTGTCTGTCCCAGAAGCCTTTGCAACATGACGTGTCGTATATCACATCTGAGCGTAACGGTAAAACCAACAGCGAGGTGAAACCAGGCAACCAATCAGACATCAAACCCCGAAGAGTAACGGCCGGGCGGGGAGAGCGGGGACAGTTTGATGTGCGTTGCGGCGAGATATACGGAGGCAGAGCGCCGCCGCCTCACACGTCTCACTTTTTACACGCAGGGAGGAAGACGGGAACGACGGACGCAGACGATGACCACATTCTGATGAAGGGTGAAAAGTATGTGCAGTGGTGTCATGGGTATAACTCACAGGGAGACGGCGAGCAGCTACCTGAAACATCTCAACCTTCACACACACGCACACGCACACGCACACACACGGACACACACACACTCACACGCACACACACACACCCACACACCCACACACCCACACACACACACACACACACACAGCAGGTTGTGAGATGATCACAGATGAATTCACGGGTTCTTCTCTGCAGGAAGTGGAGCGACTCTGATGCCGGCGCTCTACGACGGAGGCTGTCGGTTTATTTACCCGTAAATCGGGGACTTTCGCCGGTCGGAGGGGAAAACCGTCTCTGGAACCGCTGCAGAACCACATTCTTTCTGACGGGACCCGGTTCTACGCAGAGGTGAAGAACTACTAAGATGTTTTTGGTTGAATAAATGAAATAATTCTGTTCATTAAATCCTCACAGGTGTATAATGGTTGATGCCGCCTCCCCCTCAGAGGCCCCTTTGACCCTTGGCGTCCCCCAGGACTCCGACTTCGGCCCCTTACATCCATTACTGGTACACCGAATAAAATATTATAATGGTAATTATATAATAGTAACAATAATAATAGGACTTTCTCTCATACACGGTTAATTCACCTCTATTTTCTAAACGTGCACACTCACGTGCACGCTCACGTGCACGCTCACGCTCAGAGCAGGTAAAGGCGCGTTCAAGGAGGCGAGACATTCTAACGCCCACATTAGCCCCGCGTTCTGTTCCAGCCGGCGGCCCGGCTCCTAAATCAGGCCTTGTTCTGAAGTCTCAGCGAGGAAAAAACACAAAATCCTCCGACTCCTGTTAAAAATATAAACCCGTCTATTAAAATGATGTTAAAAATTTATAGCTGCAGTCAGTGTGTGTGTGTGTGTGTGTGAGTGAGTGAGTGTGTGTGTGAGTGTGTGTGTGTGAGTGACTGTGTGTTTGTGTGAGTGTGTTTGTGTAAGTGAGTGAGTGAGTGAGTGAGTGAGTGTGTGTGTGTGTTTGTGTGTGTTTTTGTTTGTTTGTGTTTCTGTTTGTGTGAGTGTGTTTGTGTAAGTGAGTGAGTGAGTGAGTGAGTGTGTATGTGTGAGTGTGTATGTGTGTTTGTGTGAGTGAGTGTGTGTGTGTGTTTGTGTAAGTGAGTGAGTGAGTGAGTGAGTGTGTGGGTGTGCTTGTGTGAGTGAGTGTGTGTGTGTGTGTGCTTGTGTGTGTGTGTTTGTGTAAGTGAGTGAGTGAGTGAGTGAGTGTGTGTGTGTGCTTGTGTGAGTGAGTGTGTGTGTGTGTGTGCTTGTGTGAGTGAGTGTGTGTGTGTGTGTGCTTGTGTGAGTGAGTGAGTGTGTGTGTTTGTGTGAGTGAGTGAGTGAGTGTGTGTGTGTGCTTGTGTGAGTGAGTGTGTGTGTGTGTGTGTGCTTGTGTGAGTGAGTGTGTGTGTGTGCTTGTGTGAGTGAGTGTGTGTGTGTGTGTGTGGCGGCTGCCTGTGTATATAATCAATCACATGAAGAGCTGGACAGCAGAACATGGTTACTGCATTAACACACTACTGAAGTGAGAAGAGATAAAAGAGGGGAGAGAGAGAGAGGTATAGAGAGAGAGAGAGAGAGAGAGAGAGAGGTATAGAGAGAGAGAGAGAGAGCTAATGAGGTGTCGGGCGGAGATCGCGTCAGTACGGTCGTTGACCACCTTCCTGGAACTCTGCTGAGGTAACATGGGAAACTACTGCAGATATCATAAGAGGAGTTAATTCCAGCGACAGGGTTGAAGGTCACGTCTGAGTTGTTCAGTAGCTGACAGCTGTTGGAAACGTTCTGATCCAAACGCAGTCAGAAAAGGTGAAGCGTCTCAGGAAAAGAAACGTAATGCAGAGTTTCATGTTTTATTTAAAGGCATGGCGGCGGCCGGCTAATATGAATAGCAGAATCAAGTGTTCTGGTCCGGACTAAACTAGACCCACGCTGTCATCCTCCAGGGCAAGGTTATATCCCCTTAAAGCCCCAAACCCCCTGCATTGTACCAGCACCGCTGAGTGAACTCTTCACTGTAAATGTGATTCATTAATCATCTCAAACAGTCCAGAGGGACTCAACCTAACTGTATGATGTCATCAGTCTGTTCTAGGATCAGAACCCAGAGGGACTCAACCTAACTGTATGATGTCATCAGTCTGTTCTAGGATCAAAACCCAGAGGGACTCAACCTAACTGTATGATGTCATCAGTCTGTTCTAGGATCAAAACCCAGAGGGACTCAACCTAACTGTATGATGTCATCAGTCTGTTCTAGGATCAGATCCCAGAGGGACTCAACCTAACTGTTTGTATGATGTCATCAGTCTGTTCTAGGATCAGATCCCAGAGGGACTCAACCTAACTGTTTGTATGATGTCATCAGTCTGTTCTAGGATCAAATCCCATAGTGACTCAACCTAACTGTATGATGTCATCAGTCTGTTCTAGGATCAGAACCCAGAGGGACTCAACCTAACTGTATGATGTCATCAGTCTGTTCTAGGATCAGATCCCAGAGGGACTCAACCTAACTGTATGATGTCATCAGTCTGTTCTAGGATCAGAACCCAGAGGGACTCAACCTAACTGTATGATGTCATCAGTCTGTTCTAGGATCAGATCCCAGAGGGACTCAACCTAACTGTATGATGTCATCAGTCTGTTCTAGGATCAGATCCCAGAGGGACTCAACCTAACTGTTTGTATGACGTCATCAGTCTGTTCTGGGTTCAGGAATAAAGACAGATCTCCTCCAGTCGAACCATCGGCACCAAACTTTGACTAAATCGGACCGACGGTTGAGAAATTATGACCCTAAATTTTGTTTTTAGATAAACGTCCCCTAGTGGCAGAAATATGAAACTTTTTCTGTAAATCACTCCAGTTCTTCCTCGCCCTGAGGTCTACGGGGGTATAAAACTGAAAATGTTCCTTGCTCACGCCGGCTGGGACATTCTCAACAGCGGGTCAGGCGTCAGCCTCCTCAAACAAAAATAACGCCATACGTTTGCGGCGGGTGAATTGTGGGTAGAGCGCGGCGTCCCAGGGGGCCGGCTGTGAGGCTGTGATGGCGTAACGCAGCCTCATCCTCCCCGATGATCTCACAACCTTAAAACATTCTTCTCTTCAGCGTGAATGAAGCTTATCATCGTTCCTGGTCCCGGAGAACCGCAGCAGTGTTCGCCGGCCTGTCAGCACGTATCGGATTTATCTCCTAAACAACGGAGATTATCGGGAATTCTTGTTGACGGAGAAGAACTGGAAGGAGGAGAACATCAATCCACGCCCTCGCATGCTGCTTCCAATCATTAGCAGATAAGGACTCGGCCGTGTTTACCACAACTGACCAAACACTTGAGAATTAATTACTGGGTGTAACTCAAACTATGGGCTGGAGCTCTACATCAGAAGGTCTGGCAGAGCGGCCCGACAAATAAACCAACAAATCCAATCTGGAGGCCCGGTGAGGTCAGAGTCTCAGTCCAACGCTCAAGTTTGTCAGGTCATAATATGAATGATATACATTCTACTCGTATAATAATATACAAACTAATAAACAAACTCACATCAGGGTCTTTTCCAAAGAGAGCAGCTCTAGACGACTCTATTCTACAGAGACGGAACCATGTCCACACCAGCAGCAACATGGAGACGGGGAGAGGACAAAAACGGACTTTTAACAGGCAGAAACCTGAAGCAGAGCATCCAATAGAGCTGCTAATAGAGCTGTGAACAAAATGTCTAATAGAGTTGTTAATACCGCTAAAAAATATGTTAATAGAGCTTCTAATAGAGCTTCTAATAGAGCTTCTAATAGAGCTTCTAGCAGAGCTTCTAGCAGAGCTTCTAGCAGAGCTGCAGAACCAGAATATATTACCAATCGCTCACAGACAGCTTTGAGCACGCCGAGGATCATGACATCGTTGAATCTACTTCCTGTACTAACTTGATGGAGGCGTTCCAAACATGAATTAAACTAGTCGTCTGCACAGAGCCTGAACAAACGACTGACTTCTTTCCGTTTGCCTCTTCAAACGTTTGGAGGGAGTTTAAAGACTCTGGGAGCAGAAGGTTCCCCGCCCACAGCTTCATCTCCAAACACTCATCGCCTCCATCGTCTGACACAATAACGGACCTGCAGCATCTCTTGGTTCAACCGGACCCACGCCTGGAGAGGTTCCTGCGTGGAGGGACCCTGGACTCAGGGTGGGTCGGGTGCGTAGGCGCTGAGGGGTGACGTGGGAGTCGGCGTCTGGTTTGCGTGTCAGCGTAAATAACAGAGTGTGTTTGGTTGTTCTTACTTCATCTCAAGGACCTCCTCCAGGTGTTTCCTCCGCTCCGCCCGTAGGGCCGTCAGGTGACCTTCCTTCTCAGCCAGCGAGAGCTGAGTCGATGACAGCTTGGCTTTCATCACCTCCAGTTCCTGTTTCACCCTCTCCATGGCGACCAGCAGGTCCTCCACCTGGAGCGCACACACACACGCACACACACACACACGTTTCAACGATGACATCACTGTCTTATTTTAACAGCGTTCTTAAAACGCTACTGTGTATCTGAAATATTTTTCTACTCCGTCTTCTCTCTTCGGGTTTTTCTCTTCTCTGTTACATATTTTATCTGTTAGAT
>JBBDHG010000239.1:50000-77500 GCA_037951165.1 Lophius americanus
TTGCTGTTATGAAGATACCGGTTCTGACGCTCGGTGGCTCCAACAGAGGAACCGGAGCTCTTCTGTAAATGTGTCTCTGTTTAATGGATCCGTAATTCATCCATCTGACTCTTAGAGCGGATTCTCCTGGACCCATAAAAACTGAAGAATCCGTCTCAACAACTGGAAGAACTTTAGGAATATTTCTAGGGAGGAGCTGCCAGAACTTTACTCATCGACTAAAATGACTGATACAAATACTAGCATCAGAGGAGGAGGAGGAGGAGCAGGAGGAGGAGGAGCAATGTCAGCGTGTGGAGCTATTTGAATGCAAGCAATGATGACATCATTAACTCAAGCTTTTCCTCCTCCTCCTCCTCCTCCTCCTCCTTCTACTCCCCTCAGGGTCTCAGCAGCAGATCATCCGTCCCCATCTTCCTCTGTCACACCAACCCACTGCATGTCCTCTCTCACCACCTCCACAAACCTCCTCTTTGCTCCTCCCCTTCTTCTCCTGCCTGCAGCTTTATCTCCAGCATCCTTCTAGCAGTAGATCCACTATCCCTCCTCTTCTTCACGGGTCAGAACCATCTCAGTCTGTCCTCTCTGACTTTGTCTCCAGGACGTCTCACCTGGACTGTCCCTCTGATGTCTCCTTTCTACTCCTGTCCTTCCTCTCACTCCCAGAGAACATCTGAACATCTTCAGCTCAGCCTCCTGTCTTCTGTTCAGAACCAGAACCAGCGTCTCTAAACCATCCAGCAGAGCTGCTCTCACCTCCATCTAGGAAACCTTTCCCTTCACTCCTGCTGCTCCTCGTCTGTCACAGATAACTCCTCACACTCTTCTCCACCCACCCCAGCCTGCCTGTAACTCGCTCCTCCACCTCTTCTCCACACTCCCCGCTGCTCTGAACAGTAGAACCCAGTTGGGTTCTATAAACTCCTGCTCCTACAGAACTTGACACTAATGTCTGAAGACGCGTCTGTAATGTTGCGTTCATAAGGGCGTAATCACGACATGGACAAATCAGGGTCCATTTAAACCAGAACCCAGAACCCAGATCTCACTTCTCCGTCCTGCCAACCCATAAACTTCCACTGTTTCACATTAGCTGTCTGACCTAGCGGCACACATGTGCGTCATTTGTGTCGGGTCACTCTGGGCCGGATGGTTCCTGTCGCTTTGGTCATTAGTCGCTGGCACACGAGTTCTTCTGCTGCCCAACATCTGTGACACCAGGAACCTCCACCAGCTCCCATAAAGTTCTGTTCCACAGAGGAGCGTGTTCTGTTGGACTCTTGTTTCACGGTGCATTAAAACAAAAAAAAAACGATGGAAAAATCATTTCCTCGCATCTTTTTTTATTTCTTTTGAGCATTTATTAATTTAATATACGCTCCAACTTTACAGTTTCTATATTTATAAAATCCTTTGGTGCAGCACGATGTTAAACAGTAAAAACAACCGTGTTTGATAGAATGTTCCATTTTAAAAAGACTGGCTGGTTGTGATTAATTACCTTTGTTATAAAGTGAAACGGTTCTGGTAAAACATATTTTTAGAAAACTCTTTGATCTTTATTAGACTTGATTTGGTTGTTTGAAGTCACAGAATTATATATATATATATATATATATATATATATATGTATAAGTATAAGTAGTATAAGTCCCCCAGAGCTCCGTCCTCGGCCCCTTAACTCCTCAGCACACACGACTGGGTCGGATCTTAAACAGGTCCGGTCTGTCCGGGACGTGGAGGGTTAACGCGGGTGTCGGTTCTGAGACGTGTGTTTGTCTTAATGCCTCTTTCGAGAAGCAGCCTGGTCAACTGGTGGCGGAGACGGCGGCCAATATTCAGAGGCAGCAATAACAATGGAGGGCAGCGGGTTTTCTGCCAGCGGCTCCAGCGGCGCATGTTTTCTCAAGGCTGTGTTCATCCTGGGAGCCCACGCTGTTTTTCCCCCACATGTCAGAACCCATCCAGACTCTGAGGAACATTTCCCATCTCCATGGCCTTGTGAAGTCATGCACCCACGGGAGGAAACACTCCCACTGGTGCGGGGCCCATTCCACAAGACCCCTCCCTTCTGTGCTAACGCCGCTGTGGTCCTCGCTCCTGGCCGGCTGACGGGTAAAGGAGGTTAGGCATTGGGCTGGACGGCGTGAAGATGCTGCCAGCTGAAGTGGACAGGATGCGAGCGCTTCTTTAAATAGCCGGGTGTTTACCTCTCCTCTAAATGAGGAGCGACTGGGCAAACACACACTGAGCCACACCTGAATGAGCTCAGCTGGAACAGGACACGTGTGCCGCCGCCGCCGCCGCCATGAGCCACAACTGGCAGAGCGATGTTCACTGATGTGATGAAGAGACATTTGTCTGAACTCATTTCCCTCCGTGTCCGATCAAAGATGAGAAAACGGAGGAACTCCTGAGAAGCATTTGTTCAAATGGGTGACTGACAGGAGTTGAGGGTCAGGGGGGGTTGGGGTCACACAGTTATAGGGAGGGGGCGCGGATCCTCCTTGGACGTGCGTGAGATGGTACCTGTTTCTCCGACTGCGTGCGAGCCTGCTCCTCCTGCGCCAGCACCACCTCCCTCTCCGCCGTGATTTGAACGCTTTCCCTCAGCGCCTCCTCCAGCTCCTCGATCCGCTCCTCCTTCTGACGCAGGGAGTCCTGCAAACACGAGGTGGAAAGTGAGCAGAGGATACGAGGATCGATTCACGTGATACAATCACAATTCATCGAGCGGCAGACATTCTGATGCTCTCAGGGACGAAGCTAATATGCTAATGATTAGCATGGACACCGACACACATTTTCCACAAAATCGAGGTGAAGACAATTATAACCAACATTTCCCAAAATCAGTGCAGTCCTTCCTTGTACTGACGTCTATGTGGGGATATAATTTGAATAACATGGAGGATGTGCAGGAGCGGCGGCGCCGATGACGATCCCATAATATCCCCGATTTTTCCTGAATGTTAAAATCAGCTTTGCTTGAGTTTCCCGGGTTTTCTTTAGAATTTGCGACATATATATCCAAACTGTAATATTACTCACTAAGATTTAGTTCGAAGGAATGCGATCTTTCTTCCCCAACCTGTCAATCAATTTGATCCGGACACGCTGTCAGAACCGGTTAAACGTAATAAAAATAAGTTCATCAAATCACTAGAATCCTTAAATTGATAAAAAGTGAAATCCTTCCCGAACAAAAGGAAGGATTAAAAAAACAAAAGTTTTCCCTTCAGTCTAAAGCTGGAGAAGGAGTTTTCCTTGAACAGACTCGTGTGTCGCCATGGTTACTGATGGGTGACGTCAGGATTCTGAGTCGCTCCTTCCAAAGGATGAAGACAAATACGTTCAGCGTTTAAAACGCCAGGATGGAGGCGAGGGAACAGAGAGCAGCTTCTATCCTGTGTGGATCCTGACGCTTGTATCAAAGGACTGTTTTTAAATACTGTTGATTTAAACTAAAGTGATGGAAATGCATCCGTGCGGCCCGTAAGAACACTAAACACTCCACGGTTCCGGCTCCTCCAGGGTCGGGATTTGTTTTCCTTACATGATTGGATCATTGTCTCAGACTCTTGGTTAGATTAAACAAACTATTTCATCGTCACTTCTGAGACCAAACATAGAAAGGAACCCTTTGATGTCCTGCCCTCCGTTCTGAGTCTCTATTTCTTATTGACAAATGTGAGAGACATGGGGGTTACAATCTGATCCAGAACCGCATGTAGATGCTGAAGAGTAAGGGGCCGAGGGCGGAGCCCTGGGGGACACCACAGGTCAAAGGTGCCAGCGAGGATGAGGAGGAGGAGGAGGAGGAGGAGGCATTAACCATGGCTACTGAGAAAGTCCAAAAAAAGGCTCATAAGGACGAAATAGTTTTCTAAAAACAGGCTCTAACTATTAAAATGGACTAATTCTCTTACCATAATGAATAAAAGACATTTTATCATGACGTGATTTCATAAGTCAGATTTTGTCTTTGTTCCTGTCTAAAGGGAAAGCAACTTTATTTATACAGAACTTTTCAGCACAAGAACATCAGGACACGGTAAACAGTTAGAGAAAGAACATTGATGTTGATTTTAGAGATATGCCATGAATAAATCCCCCGCAGACGTGAGTTATAACGTGGAATGTTATAACAAACATGTTATAACAAACATGTTATAACGAACATGTTATAACGAACATTCCACGTTATAACGTGGAATGTTCTCTTCATCCAGAGAGAATAGAACCTACAAGAAACTCCACTGGACTAATATTCAGCTCTTTATCTGCGATCCGTCTGATCCGTCTGATCCGGATCTACGCGTCTCCTCACTCACCCCTCCTCCCTCTCCTCCCCCGTCACACGTGAAGAACCTTTTCCCATGAGGAGCAGCTCCTCGTCTCGCCAGGCGGCGGATTTTCATGATCAAATTAGAGCCGAATGCTTAACAAACACAACAAACCGCCGGGACGTATCAGATGTGCTGCAAAGCCCGGAGCCGCTCCAGGTCCAACATGACTTGGTGTCTAACTATGCGGGCTGAGGTGGGCTCTAATTGGATTAATCTCCTCGTTGCATTGAGTTACGTTTACGGTCCGGGTTAAACTCACATTCTATTCACGGCCGTCACACAAACTGCTTTAAGCCCGAGTGACCAGAAACCCACTCCTCTCCTGACCGCGCTCATACGTATGAAGGAAGGGGTCCAGAGTCTTCACCAAGAATCCAGAGTCTTCAGGAAGGGTTCCAGAGTCTTCATCAAGAATCCAGAGTCTTCAGGAAGGGTTCCAGAGTCTTCATCAAGAATCCAGAGTCTTCACCAAGGGGTCCAGAGTCTTCAGAGCGAACATCAACCCTGCCTGACGGCGGCGTGAGCTCCTGAACAGACACTCGCACTTTAGGAGGGTTTTCATCTGCCTCTAATCAGACAGACCGCGGGGCTAAAGATTACTGGAAGATGAGGAAATAGGAGGAGGAAGACGAGGTTTAGAGGAAAAGAAGAGATAAACAAACCCTCCAGAATTACTGGCACCTTTTAAAAATGAGAAAAATGAGATGCTTGAATGTCTGAATCCATGATCTCTGATTCATCGGATTAAAGTAACTGAAGCATATTTCCAGTCCTGTTTTATATTTGTAGCTTCACCTGTTGGAACAGGAACTCTGACGTGGTGAAAGGTGACTTCCTGTTTGACTGGGGTATAAATATGAGGTGACACAAGAGACAAGAACATCTCTCAGCAGTTGAAAATGTCCGTTTGAACAGTTAGATCAATAATGAAGAAGTTTAAAGAGACTGGAGATGTTAGACATCCACCTGGAAGAGGATGTGTCTGTAAACTGACCCCATGGACTCCATCAAACACCAGCAGATACTGGATGAAGACCTAAAAGCCTGTCAGAACCTTAAAGTGGGTCGTGGTTGGACCTTCCAGCAGAACATTGTTCTGAAGGTCACCTCAACATCAACCCAAGAATGGTTCAGAGGTCACAGAATAAAGGTTCTGTCATGACCATCCCAGTCACCTGACCCAAACCCACCAGAACATCTGTGGGATGTGCTGCAGAGGAGAGTCCACCAGCGTGGACCTCAGAACCTGAAGGAGGTGGAGAGGTTGTGTATGGAGGAATGGTCTCAGATCTTCTCCATGTGTCCTCAGACCTCCTCACAGACCACAGAAGGAGACTCAGGATGTTAGTGGCAAAAGGGGGCGGGGCTAAATATTAAATGCAGGGTGCCAATAATTGTGGGTCACATGTTTGAGAGAAAAATGTTTGTATTTTAAAATGTAATTAAATTCCTGTGAATAATTAGAATTTATATATATATATATATATATATATATATACTGTTTCTACTGCTGTAAGGAGGTCAAACATGACCTCCAACCTGAAGAATGACTGTTAGTCTTGAGGTCACCTGACATCCTGGCAGGTAATTAGAAGACGCTCTCACACCACCTGGAGCCTTTTTAGAAATCCAAGAATCCATTACATATTTAGGTGTGAGCGTCTCCTCTGTATCCTCTAAGCACCTCTCCTCCTGCTCTCCTCCTTCCCCCTGTCACTCCTCCAACCCTTCACTTCCTCTCCAGCTTCCATATGCTCCACCTGTCAATCATCCTCTTCACACCGTTCCTGAAAGAGAGCGGTGTGTGTGCGTGCGTGTGTGTGTAGGTGTGTGTGTGTGTGCGTGTAGGTGTGTGTGTGTAGGTGTGTGTGTGTAGGTGTGTGTGTGTGTGTGTGTGTGTAGGTGTGTGTGTAGGTGTGTGTGTGTGTGTGTGTGTGTGTGTGTGTGTGTGTGTGTGTGTGTGTGTGTGTGTGTGTGTGTTTGACATTGCCTCGGGCGGCTCCTTGTCACAGCTGTCACATTATGATGAAGCATTGTTGTGATAGCAGAAAACATTCAAGGTGGGACAGGGAGAAGGAGAGAAACTTTTTCCGCCTCCTCTTCCTCCCTCTTCATACCTTTATCTGCTGGGAGCTCTCGTTCAGATTGTCCTCCCTCTTCTTGGCGTCCTCCATCAGCTGGGCGTTCCTGCTCTTCTCCAGCTGCTCCATGTGTTTCAGGTTGGCCACCTTCTTGGACTGGTCCTTCATCTGCCTGCTCAGACACAGAGACACGGTCCAAGTCATGAATCAGCCTTCATCAGGATGTCCTCGCCGTCCTCAGAGACGTGAGTCACGCCGCTCTCCGTAACGTTCTTCAGACCTCTGCTCCCAGTGGACTAATCCAGTTTGATTACGGCGCTCACAGATGTCCCGCGTCTGTCAGGTGACGACAGGGACGGCGAGTCGACGGGATCACAAAGACATCGTTGACATGTCTCACTATTTAAAGGTCAACCTAACAAATGACAAAACGCCTCGCTATCAAACTGTTTATACCGGATCCAACTAGTCCCACGCATCATCCCCCACTGCAAGGACATGTCCCCTTAAAGCCCCTCAGCCCCTGCGTTGTACCAGCAGTCCTCGTGGATTTCCCCTCAAATTTACGTGATGTCCGAAAAACGATTCATACGCACGGTTGAGAACCGTGACAACAGACACACACCAGTAACACACACACACCAGTCACACACTCACACACACACACACAGACACACACACATACAGAAACAAACACACACACACAGATACACACAGACACACACAGACAAACACACACACACAGACACACACACACACACACAGACACACACATACACACACAAACGAACACAGATACACACAGAGACACACACTGACAGACACACACACACATACATACACACACACAGATACACACAGACAGATACACATTCACAGACACATACACACACACACAAATACACACACACAGATACACACTCATAGACACACAGACACACACACATACCAGTCACACACGAACACAGATACACACAGACACACACACATACACAGAGACACACAAATACACACACACACAGATACACACTCACAGATACACAGACACACACACATACACAGAGACACACACATTCACAGACACACTCACAGACACACACACATACGAACAGACTCACACACACACACACGAACAGACTCACACACACACACACACAGACAGATACACACACACACAGATACACACTCACAGACACACAGAGACACACACAGACACACTCACACACAGACACACAGACACTCACATACACACACTCATAGACACACAGACACACACACATACCAGTCACACACGAACACAGATACACACAGACACACACACATACACAGAGACACACAAATACACACACACACAGATACACACTCACAGATACACAGACACACACACATACACAGAGACACACACACTCACAGACACACTCACAGACACACACACATACGAACAGACTCACACACACACACACGAACAGACTCACACACACACACACACAGACAGATACACACACACACAGATACACACTCACAGACACACAGAGACACACACAGACACACTCACACACAGACACACAGACACTCACATACACACACTCATAGACACACAGACACACACACATACCAGTCACACACGAACACAGATACACACAGACACACACACATACACAGAGACACACAAATACACACACACACAGATACACACTCACAGATACACAGACACACACACATACACAGAGACACACACACTCACAGACACACTCACAGACACACACACATACGAACAGACTCACACACACACACACGAACAGACTCACACACACACACACACAGACAGATACACACACACACAGATACACACTCACAGACACACAGAGACACACACAGACACACTCACACACAGACACACAGACACTCACATACACACACACACAGACACACACACAGACACAAACTGCACCTGTGTCATAACTCCTGTCAGATATCTGGAGTAGAGTAGGAAGCAGTGAGTAGGAGCGTCTGTCTCACACAGCGAGGAGCGTCTGTTACTGTCATTACGGTAATTCTAGGAGACCTGATTCATTATTGGATGTAATAATATAGCGTCAGGAAATCACCTGGGGCCTATTTAAGGTAAAGATCAGAGAATGAACTCAATAAAAAGATGTGAATTAATACAGACAAGATGACAGCTGAGATTTCTCCATATTGGAACGCTGAGCTCACGGAGGGATTAGAGAGTGTCGGGAAGTAGAGACTAAATCATCTTTCTGGGACGAGAGAGAGAGAGAGAGAGACAGAGAGAGAGACAGAGAGAGAGCGAGCGAGAGAGACAGAGAGAGAGAGAGAGAGAGAGAGACAGAGAGAGAGCGAGCGAGAGAGATAGAGAGGGAACGATGCCTCACGGGAGAACGACGGGTCCGGAGATGGAGAGAGGCTTTAATCCCTGTTTAAGTTGTCTGGAAACCATTCTGGCTGTGTCACAGCGCTATCGGCTATCACACCAGCTTGACTTGATCAGGACCTCTCCTGCCTCTTTAACACACACACACGTATACACACACACACACACACACACACACACACAGACTCATACACACACGCACACATATACAGACTCATACACACACACACACACACACTCACGCACACAAACAGACTCACACACACATACACGAACAGACTCATACACACACACACACACACACACACACACAAACAGACTCACACACACACACACACATGAACAGACTCTCACACTCACACACACACACACACACACACACACACATGAACAGACTCACACACACACACACACACACTAACATGAACAGACTCATACACACACACACACACACACACACGCACAAGCTCACTGCTAACAGAGCTTTAGCGCTGTCTTCTGAATCATGACGGATGAAAGATGAGTTGGACCCGGCGGGTCACACGGGCCGGGGCTCAGATCCAACAAGGACTAAAGTAAAGTGCTGACTCAGGCATCAGCAATGGTTTCAAGTTAATTAAAGTCAGTTCTCACTCTTCTAAACATCTCCTGAGCTGGGAGAATGTGGCGGCGCCCCCCACACGTTGCCCTGAGCAGAACTTCTAACGGGTCTTCAGATAAACTGCGACTGCCAGGAAAAGAGCTGCTGATGGGAAATCTACAGCCAACGCCGTCTCCAGAGGACTCATGGGAAATAATCTCTACAAGATGAACGCCGCATTCTTTCTCTCCTGAGGTGTTGGGAGGTTCCAGTCCTCACATGACCTTTAACCTTCATCTCAACACCCGGACGTGGAGCTCCGATCCATGCGCTGATATCCTGTGATTTCTGACGGTCATGTTTTATTACCAGAGAAAAGGCAAATGGAATGAACCGGACTTTATTCTCAGAATTACGACTTTATAGTCTGAATTCAAAAAAATGTCAGAATTCAGAGAATAATTTCAGAATCCTGAGTTTAAAGTCAGAATTCAGATAAAAATGTCAGAATCCTGAGTTTTAAGTCAGAATCTTGGGTTTAAAGTCAGAATTCAGATAAAAATGTCAGAATCCTGAGTTTAAAGTCAGAATTCAGATAAAAATGTCAGAATCCTGAGTTTTAAGTCAGAATCTTGGGTTTAAAGTCAGAATTCAGATAAAAATGTCAGAATCCTGAGTTTAAAGTCAGAATTCAGATAAAAATGTCAGAATCCTGAGTTTTAAGTCAGAATCCTGAGTTTAAAGTCAGAATTCAGATAAAAATTTCAGAATCCTGAGTTTTAAGTCAGAATCCTGAGTTTAAAGTCAGAATTCAGATAAAAATGTCAGAATCCTGAGTTTTAAGTCAGATAGAAACATTTCACATGTGGCCTTAATCCTCTTCCTTATATTTCATTTTCACTGCTTCAGTCCTTTGGGTGCAGTTGTCTGCATTCACACGAGCGCCACGCTTGGTTTAGATTCTGAATGATGCACATATAATGGTGTCAAAATATTCTCTCCCTCTCTCCCTCTCTCTCTCCCTGCTCCCCTCTCTCTCCCTCCCTCTCTCACTCTCATCCAAACCGTGAAACCGAACGCTAAACCTGCCTAAAAATTAATGCGCTAAATCCATTAAATAACTTTCACAGGAACGTTGAGAAACGATGTTGGCTGCGGATGGTAACATTAAATATTTTATGTGTTGTCTGAACGGTCCGGGAGGCCTCATTCCAAAGCGTCCAGAGAAATCTGGGAAGGTGGAAGAAGACTTGAATGTGAGGACGGGGCCAGAACCGCTCCGGAGCACCTGGTCGCCCGGAGCTCACAGAATATTAATCAGCGCCGCGAGCTGCGTCCGCACGCCCGCCGTCCCGGCTTCTGTTGTTCTTGTGTGCGTTTTAAAGACCTTCACGTTATTATCACCTCCAAATTGGGTTCGGCAGGAAAGCGGATGAAATAAGTGTGGCGCTGACGCATAATGGGTGTTTTTGTTTCGGCGGCCGGGATCCGGTTTCAGTTTGTACGCTGAATGTGGGGTAATTCAAATATTTGGGATCATTTTGCGCCGGGCGGCCGGGTGAGGTGTGACACAGGTCATAAACAGGCAGGAATGTTCCTATTGGAGGATTTCCAGGAAGTCCCTACCATCTGGTGCGCTCGCCGAGGCCCCCCCCCCCCCTCCTTCATGCTACAATTGCCGCACGCATGTGTGTGCGCGCGGAATGAACCTTTAGCTTCCGACCGATTGAACGCTCAAGTTCCCCCTCTGGTTCCTCTTCCGCTCGCGGTTGTTTTAGCTGCGAGCTGGTTTGTTCTCACGTGTCACTCTGAAGCACGCAGGTAATTATCATCACCATTATATGTGTCGGACCACAATCACCTCCTCCTCCTCCTCCTCCTCCTCCTCCTCCTCCCATCGGAATGTTCTTCCTCACCAAAAACAAGCCTGCTCCTTCCCTCCACTTCTTGGCCCCTCCCTCCTCTCAGACTTTAATTATTGGCATGAATAAGACTGATTGGTTTTCATCAGCACAAACTTCCTTCTGCTGGATCTCAGTCTCCCTCCAAGAACAATGTTGTTCTTGACTCTGGATGAAATGTTCTCATGAGACCCCACGGACCATTTCTCATCTCCTCTCCTCCCCCTGACCCCCTTCACACCCATCTTTTTTGTCACTTCCAGCTCTGATGCTTTTCTTTCCCTCCCAAAAACAATCGCAGTCATTTTGTCTTTCGATGATTTCCCCTCCTCTCGTCAATCCGCTGCGCAGGAAGTTGATCTATCATGGCCAGAATCACGGCGGATACTTGAAGGCTGTTTTACCGTCAATGTAACAGCTAATGTTATAATATCGTAAACAAGGAAACAGGAATTTTCATAAAACGCATGTATTTAGTTCTAATCCAAGTAAACGGCTTAAATATACCCATATATGGGCATCTACGTCGTTTTGCTATTATTTTACAGTGCACAAAGCACTGGATTGGATTAAACTTGAGTTAGAAGCTAGTCCTGACCTTTGACCCCCTCTGTATGATGCGGGAGAAAGACTTCCCTATAAGGCATGAGATCAGATCTTCAACCCGCCGCCGCAGATCCTTCTTGTTAACGCCGTAACTTAGAATCCATCTCACGTATCCTTTTCAGATTTTAGCCCTTCGTAGACCTCAGTGTGAGGAAGAACTGGAGTGATTTTGGGATAGGTTGGTTGTATAATCTCCAAAAGTTTTGGGATCGTAAATCGAAAAACTAGTTAACCGTATTTATCTTCATCATTGAGTCACTGTGGGATCTGATCCTAGAACAGACTGATGACATCATAGAAACAGTTAGGTTGAGTCACTGTGGGATCTGATCCTAGAACAGACTGATGACATCATAGAAACAGTTAGGTTGAGTCACTGTGGGATCTGATCCTAGAACAGACTGATGACATCATAGAAACAGTTAGGTTGAGTCACTGTGGGATCTGATCCTAGAACAGACTGATGACATCATAGAAACAGTTAGGTTGAGTCACTGTGGGATCTGATCCTAGAACAGACTGATGACATCATAGAAACAGTCAGGTTGAGTCACTGTGGGATCTGATCCTAGAACAGACTGATGACATCATAGAAACAGTTAGGTGGAGTCACTGTGGGATCTGATCCTAGAACAGACTGATGACATCATAGAAACAGTCGGGTCAAGTCCCTATAACCATGAGAACACTTCGGTGACGGGCGTCGCTGTGTGTGTGTGTGTGTGTGTGTGTGTGTGGGGGGGGGGGGGTGTCCGGTGAACTCGTTGCCTCGGCTCACTTCAGGCAGAGTTCCATTTGAGGTTGTTTTAAAATGAGCTCCTCTTCCTCCCCAGCTCCTCTGAACTCCCTCTCAACAACTGCACCAAAAACCACGGGAGGAGGCGTAATCACAGGAGACCGTAAACAGCGCACACAAACGTGCACACGCCCACACAACCACACAACCACACACTCATCGACACCATGTGAGGGGACAAATCCACATCTGCACCGCTAGCAGGGGGACATATGTTCAAACACGCATCCCATAATGCTGTCGACACAACCTGCTTTGTGTTACAGCCTCTCAGCCGGACCACACACACACACACACACACGCACACACACTCACACACTCACACACAGAGATACACACACTCAGACATAGAGACACACACACAAACACACACAGACACACTCAGACATAGAGACACACACACACACACACACTCAGACATAGAGACACACACACACACACACACACTCAGACATAGAGACACACACACACACACACACTCACACACAGAGACACACACACTCAGACATAGAGACACACACACACACACTCACACACAGAGACACACACACTCAGACATAGAGACACACACACACACACACACTCAGACATAGACAACACACACACACACTCACACACTCAGACACAGAGACACACACACTCTGACATAGAGACACACACAAACACACTCAGACACACACACACACACACACTCACACACTCAGACACAGAGACACACACACTCTGACATAGAGACACACACACAAACACACTCAGACATAGAGACACACACACACACACTCACACACTCAGACACACACACTCTGACATAGAGACACACACACAAACACACTCAGACATAGAGACACACACACTCAGACATAGACACACACACACACTCAGACATAGACACACACACACACACACTCACACACAGAGACACACACACTCTGACATAGAGACACACACACAAACACACACAGACATAGAGACACACACACACACACTCAGACACACACACACACATCCCCGTCCTGAATGATTGATCTTCGTCTAAGAACATAGACAGAAATCTACAAATAAATACATTTAATATTGAGAATTAGATTTGTTAAAAAAATAAAATAAATTAATAAAGCTGACAACGCCACACACACACACACACACACACACACACAAACCTCAAAGTCTACAGACGGAACATTTGTGAGCTCGTCGTTAGCATGCGGCTCGTATTCAGGGAGCGCATTAAGGTAATATTAATATTGCGTTGGGAGTCCTGTATAAATATTTGATGGGAGATGCTCAGGGGCCTCGTGTGTGTTTACTGCACAGAGTTCGCCCAACATTAACATCAAGGATTTCCTTCTAACCGCTCGGAATTCAGTATTTCCTTCTGAAAACACAGGAAATATCGGTTGGGTTAACTGAGAAAGTCTTACAACAGCCGAGGAGGGAAAGAACTGACGCTGTGTTCCTGCAAACGGCGTCGGAGACAACAGCAGAATATGTCGCGGGGGGGGGGGGCGTATCTGCAGGACGAGTGCGGAGCAGCAGCTCTGAGAGGTGGAGACGGAGGTGAGGTAAAAGATACGAGCATACAACAGACCGCAGAAGCTAATCTCTCCTTTAATAGCCTCCGCCCTCATGAACATAAATCACCTTTTTAGCACGTATCGGCGTTTCAGAGCTCGCCGTGAGACAACAGTAAGGGATCAGTCATGTGACAGAGGGCTGGAGCTGATGTTGGCAGCGTCTCTGTTTATGAGTTTAACTCCGACACTCGCTGCTTCTGCCTCAGATGTGAACTCAGGGTTTTATAGGAGAGTCAACAGCGCCGGAGGATTATTGTACTTCAGTACCGGCAGTAAAACTACGGATTTCATTAAACCCTAATGTTGCCTTTGAGGTTCAGGGGGCCGGCGTTCTAAACGCGGCGTACGGATGAGAGGAGGCGTACGCGGGGGGATACGGGGGATTTATTCAAAGAAACGGCAAACGTGACGGGAGAATGTGCCGCCCTGGAAGTAATGTGGCACAGAAGGTGGAGACGTGGGAAAACTACGACTCTGACGGTAGAAAACTGTGGAACTAGAAAAAGTACTCCGAGAACACAAACCTCCTCCAGGGTCCGACAGGACCCAGAGGTTGAGCAAACATTCCTGAAGATTCCTCCATGAATGTCTGAGTTATCGTCAGCTTGTAAATCTACCCACAACTCCAGCAAACTCTCTGATACCCCCTTTTCCAGCGAGCTGGTTCCAGGGCTAGTTCGGAGCCAGAGCCTGACTTTAGCACCAGTTTATTTGCTTTTCCACAGCCTAAGCACCAGCTCCAGGCTCTCAAAACTGGTGCCAGAGAAGCACCAACTCTCTACTGCTACGTTTGACACGCCCCGACCCCTCCCACCCACCAAACACACTCTCTCTCTCTCTCTCTCTCTCTCACACACACACACACACACACACACACACACACACACACACACACACACACACTATATTTAACTATATTACATAGTTATCTGTTACAATTATACTACTAGGGGGGACCCTCTCTAGGGACATGTCCCCCCTGTCCCCCCCAGGGATTTCCACCCCTGGTTAAATGTCTAACTGTTGCTGTATGAGTTAAAAATGTAAAATGAAGTACATTAACGCTCTAAGGTCACTATTTATGCTATTATCTCAATAAAAGTCGAGTTTAGGGCCAAACAAAGACTGACTTCTTTGACAAAGACTGACTTGTTTGATACTCAGACACACGTATTGTCCTTTGGGCCCTGCGATCTCGCCGCTGTAATCGTTAACCCCACATGCTTCTGGGTTCAGAACACTAAAAGGAAGTGACAGGTCGGTCGTGGTGATGATGCGCTACAAAGGAATATCACAAACATTCCCATGTGGGTCTTCATCTGATGTGGTCGATGAAGGCTGAGGGTCAGAGCCGCTGCCAGGATAGCCTCAAACGCAAGCTCAAGAGAAACTAGGAAAGTGTACAGACGGAACAGAACAGACGCGTTAAATCAATAATTCTACTAAGCAAATAACAGAAGGACACCTGAGGTGGGGGTCGGGGTGTGACCGACCCCCCTCTGCTGCCGTCACTGATCAGGTGTGTGTTTGTCTCCAGAGACGGGTTTAACTACTATGTGGATGTTGTCCCCCACTAGCCGACTAATCCTCGCACAGACCCGGTACTGGGAGTCGTACTGGACCTCAAAGGTTCCACACTCAAACACGTGAGCGACACGAACCCTGGAGTCGAACCACCGACTCGGCCGGCGAGGGGGAGAGGAGGGAGAAAGCGCCACTCAAAAAAAAGGGCATGAGGAAAATGGTCTTCAGCCGTTTAGCAGACGGCGAGGAGATGCTAACTTTTTTCTTCTTCTTTTGTTATTTCTCCCCCACTCTTAAGAGGAGTCGCAAACCAGCAGAGGAGCGGCGATGAAAACGCTGACAAGATGGCGGGGAGGAACGGTGGCGGTGGAAGCTGCAAAAGAAAGCAAGCGCAAAATAGGAGCTGGCAGCGGGGAGACCTTTATAGCAGAGCAGGGTACAGAAAACACTCAGACCACCGGCTCTATGCAGGAAACGGAACGGAGAACCGCTTATTATGTGGTCCATCAAAATGTGTTTGTCAGAGAAATTTCAATAGGACTTTGATACGTCTGTTAAAAAGCAGCAGAATTCAGCCAAATTCAGACTTTGGGTTTCGCATGTTGAAATGTCATTACAGTGGCCTCCTGAGCGCACGTAGGATTATTCAACAACAACAAAGAGGGAACATGAGGGCGTGTTGTGAGCGCCGGGACACCATGACCTTTATTTTCATTTTCTTCTAAGGCTTAGAGAATGTGCGTCAGCAAATAAGCAACCAGACGCCGGTCGAATTATTCCTTTAAAGCCGCCCAACACCTTGACGGCCAATCTTTTGGGGACCTGAAGTCATGGGCCATAAAAACTTGTGGACTTCTACTGGAGCCTTTCAAACGCCGTCTGACGTGGATTTAGCCTCAGGGCCGAGACGTGGTTGGAGTTTCAGGCCGGCCGAAACACGAGGTGAGGGAACGTTAAAAGTCCTGCGTTGTGCCAGAAATCTCCCCTGATTGGACTTAAATGTGAAGTTTTATGCAGAGAAAAACTGTGTTTTTCATCAAAACAGCTCCCCCTAGTGGATGCAACATTAGCCTTTAGAGTGAAATACAAACCGTACAAGTGAGAGCTCCTAGAGTCGACTCGTATTCATCACATTTGGACTCAATCGGAGGAATGGTTGGGAAGTTATGCCGGAAAAACTGGGTGTTTTTACGGGAAAGAAAGTAAATTATGAACTATTAGAGCAAAATATGATAAATATAAGATATTGTAATCGGGTGGATTCATGGGCACCAAATGTGCAATATACTGGAGAAAGGTTCCAGAAACAATGGCTCCCCCTGGTGGGTAAAGTTTCTACTTTTAGGGAGAAATATGCTAAAAACAAGGATATAATGATGAATCCATCAGGAGTGAGACAGTAACAAGATGGAGGAGAGAAAGTCAAAGTATGTCAGACAGACAGACAGACAGACATGATGATCATGATTTAAAACAGTCTCTGTGTCAGAGCGTCTTGATGCAAGGACAGGAAGTGTGCGAATGAAGGAGAAGAGAAATAGGCGTGGAGTACTAACCTTGAGGCAAGACTGGCAGAGCAGGTAGACGGGGTAACCATGTAAAGATAAAAGAGAGGGACAAGGAGACAGAAGGAGGGGGAGAGAGGAGAGAGGAGAGAGGAGGTTAGCCGGCTTGATCAGTAATCAAAGAGGTGAGGGGCGAGAGACAGCGAGAGAGAGAGAGAGAGAGAGACGGCTGGAGAGACATCATTAAGACGAGTCTCTGCAGGCAGACGTATGGACAGAGAGACAGACAGGCATGCTAGGCAGGCAGGCAGACAGACAGACACAGGATGCAGGTTTGCAGAGACACACACACACACACACACACACACACTACGATCACTAATCACAGAAAGTGCTCGCTCTTCTTCTTCATCTTCGTCTTCTTCAGTGGTTTGGACCTGAGGAGGAGTCTTCCTCTGGTGACACACGTCAGCTACGAGGAGATGAACTTTGAATCAAACCCTCTCCTGCGCTGCTCGTCAACAGAACCCTCCTGACCGGGCTGAGCTGGCAGCGCCGGAGTCTCTGTGGTGACGGTTCCTGGGAACAGTAAACGCTGGACAGCCGGAGACAAATTGTCCATTACAGAAGAATAAAACACACAATAAACTTCTCTAATTACTCCGCTGCATGTTCCACAGGTTATTCTCTTTCAGTTCTTCCCCTTCCAGGACTTTCTGTCCGTTTCTGCTTCCTCCTCCCCGCCATGTCTGCAGCCATTAATTCACTTCTGTCTCGCTGCTTTTTCTCCCTCGCCCACCACACCTTCCCCCCCCCCCCCCCCCTCTCTCTCTCTCCCTGTTTTCCACTCGTCTTTCCAAATCCTTTATTTTGGCCATCAGGTCAGATTTTCAGCTCCATTTCCCCTCAGTGTGAAGTCACTCAGTCCGCTCCAATTACCATCCTAGTTACTGAAATAAATAACCCGGTACCATTACGCCGGGAGTTAAAGCGGGGGGCTGAGGTTGGGGGGGGGGTCTCCACCCGTGTTTAACTCACATCTGATCTTCACATTAGCAGCGCTCCCTCTGCTCCATGTAGCCCAGGATAAGCCCGGGTTCCGAGCTCAGACTGAGCCACAGGCAAACCGATCGTCCTCTGACCAAAGCTGTCAGCCCGAGGCCCGGTTCTGTTCCCCAGCAGGGTCCGGTAAAAAGTGAACTCTGGGCGCCGGGGTCACTGCGTGATGGTTCACAAAAACCCTGGTTGCTGAATACGTTACTAGGATCTCATACTGGGGGTGTTTTTAATGCTCTGCCCTCCAGAACCGACGGCCTAAAACAAGACCCAAAAAATGTCTTGATTGTCTGGACTCTCCTCTGCAGCACATCCCACAGATGTTCTGGTGGGTTTGGGTCATGTGATTGGGATGAACATGACAGAACCTTTATTCTGTGACCTCTGAACCATTCTTGGGTTGATGTTGAGGTGATCTTCAGAACATTGTCCTGCTGGAAGGTCCAACCACGACCCACTTTATGGTTCCTGACAGGCTTTTAGGTCTTCATCCAGTATCTGCTGGTGTTTGATGGAGTCCATGGAACCATGTCTTTAACAAGATGTCCAGAACCTTTGGAAGAAAAACAGGCCCACTGCCTCAGAGATCCGCCACCAGACTTCACAGTGGGTATGAGGGGCTTTTCTCTACGACTTTCTTTCTTTCTAGGGCACACCCATCTTAGATGTTTGCTCCAAAAGGCTCTACTTTGGTCTCATCTGACCTCTGACCTTGTGCCAGTGAAGGTCCAGTGGTGTTTATCAAACTGTAGCACCGTTAGCTTGAAGCAGCATTAGCTTGTAGCAGCGTTAGCTTGTGTGTGGACGACAGCAGAGACTTTTTTTCTTGCTACCCTCCCAAACAGCTGGTGTTGGTGTCGGCGCCATCTGATGGTGGTTAGGGAGACTTTCTGACCCCAAGATTCAGCTGACCTCTGACCTCTCTAGCTTTCCCATGGTGAAGAACCTCAGAGAGAATCAGGCCTGTGTCCCCTCATATTTATACCCCAGTCAAACAGGAAGTACCTGTTCACCACTTCAGAGTTCCTGCTCACACAGGAGAAACTACAAATATAAAATAAGACTGGAGACGTTCTTCAGTGATCTTTAATTATGGGATAAAAACGTTTGTTTTATGTTAAGAATGTAATGTTTCTTTTGATTTCGTTACTTGAGTTAAAGGTTAGACTTTGTGAATAACTTCAATAAAGATCGTTGGTATAGAGATAAAGACGTTTATTTTCGTCTCGTTTTAATTGTGGGTTTTAAAAAGGTTCCAATAATTTTAGTGGGCGCTGTAGAACTCTGAACCCTAGTTTAACCTTTACAAACCTCTACGTTCACGGCGATGCCTGCCAACAACTCAAAAGTTAGAGATGATATTTCCTTCAACAAATCCACTTCATGTAACCTTAATTATACGACTAGGAGATCCGGCTCTCAATCATAATATACAAGACCGGATTTAGTTCCTGCCCCGGTTCTTTTAAGAGCGGCCCGCAAAGTTCAGATATTAAATATCAATGGCACAAAAGTCCACAGGGGGAATTAATCATCCCTCAAATACATAGATGAGAGAACGTAAGAGATCTGAGGAGACTCTACAGTTACAGCGTGAAACCGTAACTCCGCGTCTTCATAACCCGCGTACGGAAATATGGTTCTGATCCAGCAGTCTGAAGTTTTGATGTCGGCAGGTGCTGAATTATTAATCGTCTCGCCTTTCTGCTGGCCGGACCACGGCGGCGAGGAAACCGTGAATCTTCTTGAAATCATTAGCAGCTATTAGTCTGAGAGCGACGCTGCTCCACACGGGAGGAGCGGCGGGTCCAGGTTCTGTCCAAGTACTGAGGCAGAGGAGGAGACGAGGGAGAACAGGAGAAATCAAAGGCCTCACGAGGCGCTCAGATAGACAGACAGACAGACAGACGGACAGGCAGACAGAGGAGAAGACAGACAGACGGACAGGCAGACAGACAAGAAGACAGACAGACGGACAGGCAGACAGACGAGAAGACAGGCAGACAGACAGACAAGAAGACAGACAGACAGGCAGACAAACAGACAGACTGGCACAGAGACAAGAAGACAGACAGACAGGCAGACAAACAGACAGACTGGCAGACAGACAAGAAGACAGACGGACAGACAGACAAGACGACAGGCAAACAGACAGACAGATAGGCAGACAGACAGGCAGACAGACAAGAAGACAGACAGACAAGAAGACAGACAGACAAACAGACAGACAGTTCAGCCGCTGCTAAAAGCTGGTATTCTCCTGACTGACTCTTTCATGCAGGACGACACACACTGTAAAAAATAAAAAGGATTTGCCCACTGGTACCACACCGAGACTTTTTACAGTGTAGTATTACTATAGTATTTACTATACAACAGTAAACAAATATTTGTTAATAAAATATCTTATTCCTGCAGCGTTTCAGGACAAATACTACACTGTAAAAACAGAGTAGTTTTTGTTGGAGTAAATAAAGTACTTCCACTGGTACCAAAGTTAAAACAAGTATTTTCAACCTAAATTTCAGACTTTTTTTAGAATCCCTGACGGTGTGTGACCGATGGACAGGTCTTTTTTACAGTGCACATGCAGATGAACGTATATTGAGGGGGGCGGCTGAGGCAGACGGGTCCAGTATGAATGAAGGCACAAGGAGAGAAGAACCTCGGACGGGTCAAACGGAGAAGGAGGAGGAGGAGGAGTTAAAACAGACAAATCATTCCTGTTAGCAGAGACGACACTCAGAAACGGTTTCCTCTGGTTTCAAAGAAAAAGAGTTCAACTCTGGGGGTCAGGCATCCTCAGCTGAAAGTAAAACAATAAGGAAAAGAAAGTGAAGCGTGAGGAGGGAAAGAGTTGCATCATTGACGAGAGCGGAGGCTCTGAGGAGTTCCGAGCTGCACTGCAGAGGCTCCGCCTCCCTCGTCCCGCAGGCCAGATTTAGCCGCGTTACGGAGGTTTGAAACGTTACGTAAATGCTGCAACTCTCCCGGTGATCATCAGTGAACCCACCGTCTCATGTGGAAAAGGCTCCGGAACAGCGGCGCCCTCCTCAGGTTACCGTTCTGCTGCCGTTAACGGCCACTATGACGAAATGATGCCACGAAAACTGTGATTTTAGAGATACAGCTCCCCCTAGTGGCGCAAATATACAACCTACCATTCCCAAAATCACTCCTGTTCTTCCTGGAATTAACTTCTATGTGGGTATGAAATTTGAAAATGATCCACAAAATATTTTTGAGTTATCGCGTTAACACGGCGGGTGTGTGGGGGCGGCGGCCATCCCATAATACCCAGACTTCTCGGGTAAGCAGCGAGTGAAATGATAGACGAGGCCAAACGTGGAGGAGCGGCGACCCGACAGGAGCAGCAGTGTCTGCATCTGCTGCACGTACCTCCACCCGGGGGCTGAACTGGCGGGCGGGGGTCAGGGGTTCACCTCCCTCAGGAGGACAACGGGGCACCGACGGAGAAATTACCCTCGGAAATGATTTGGGAGGCGGTGAGGAAATATTTAACGGCCTACAACTTTTCCACATGGAGCGGTCGCTCTCATTGTGCTCCGACACCGTGAACGTCCCACAACAAGCAGGGTGAGTGCAGACGTGCATCCGTCTGGTTGACGGACAGGTCCAACAGCCACTCACGTGCCCAGGTAATCCCACACCAGCCCCCCCATTGGCTGCTGAGAGGCAGCAGGGGGCGGAGTCTGTTTTCTGGCCAGCTGAGAATGCCAGAGATGAGAAGCGGAGGACTTCCTAAGGTGTGATGGTCTCACACACACACACACACACAAACACACGCACTCTCACAAACACGCACACACTCGCTCACACACACACATACAGTCTCTCAAACTCACACACACACGTATGCACACTCTCACACACTCATACACACACACACACACACGCACACACGTATACACACTCTCACACACACACACACACACGTATACACACTCTCACACATGCATACACACACACACACACACGAGTTTGGTAAAGATGAAATGATAAAACCCAAATGAAAGGAGAAACAGGAAGGAGGAGAGGACAGAGGTGAGAAGAAGGTCAAACTGATGGTTTAGTTCTGGGAGGAAGCTCGTCACTGATTGGACTGGATTCAAAGGGAACACAGGTGAAGACAGGTACTCAAAGATCAAAGTCATGAAATGAAAGCAGGAGATGCATGGAGGTCTCAGAAACCATCATCTCTCCAGATCCATCCCTCACCTCTCCAGCTCGTGAATCTTCTTCTCCTTGTCGTTCTTCTCATTCTCAGTCTCCCTCAGGATCTCCAGAAGACGATCCACCTCCGACTGGGCCTTCTCGGCGTCCTCTCTGTGCCGGGCCACTTCCTGCTCCAGACAGGAAATGCGTTCAGAGAGTCCGGCGCTGGCCTGGGAGTCCGTCGCCGCGCTCTGGGCCTGGAGCAGAAATGAAGGACCGTCAATAAACTGTAGCTTTCAGAATAAGGTGACGAGCATGAGAGGAGGACGAGCCGAGGACAACCCACCTTCATCAGGTCCATCTGGTCCGTGCTGAGGACGGATCAGATGGACCTGATGAAGAGTCCCACGGGTCTATAATGGCTCTCTGGTTGAGAAAATAAGAGCCCAGTGGTTCTGTATATTTCCCTCTATCGGACCTTTACTTTGGAGATCAGCAGATCAGACGTTTATGAAACCTCGTCAGCTGGGATAAGATCTAATGTGATTAGATGGACTCAGGCACAGAGGAGGGGCGGGTCTGTGTGTGTGTGTGTGTGTGTGTGTCTGTGTGTGTGTGTGTGTGTGTGTGTGTGTGTGTGTCTGTGTGTGTGTCTGTGTGTGTGTATGTGTGTGTGGGGGGGGTCTCATGGCTTGGCCCACACACCCCGGACCGTCCGCCAGTTTCCATTTTCTATCTTCTGGCCGGGGAGCCATCAGTCTCCATCCAGAACAAGATTGAAGATGTTTTCTTCTGCGCTGCTGCTGAGGCGTTCTGGCAGCTGAACGCCGTCTGCGGCGCCGAGTGACATCATTTTTAGCCGCTTCAGCGGCGCTGACGTTGATCAGGTGGTCGGACCGCTCCTTCAGGCGATGGGCTTCAGATGCAGGACCTCAGGACGGTCGAAAAGTGTTTGTCTTCAAAGTATTCATTCATTCATTATCTGTAACCGCGAATCCTGTTCGGGGACGCGGGGGCTGGAACCTAACCCAGCTGACATTGGGCCAGAATCGTGTTCAGGGACGCGGGGGCTGGAACCTATCCCAGCTGACATTAGGCCAGTCTTATAAATGTGTTTTCTCTTCATCTTTATTATTTCCCTCCTGTGTTTTACTGTAAAAAAGAATTTGTGCAGCAGTAAAAACTCCATTAAATGAAGTTTTATAAAGTCAAAAATCTAAGTTGGAAAAACTCAATTTTGAAAGATTTCAAAGCTGGAATTTCACTTTTTCAGTATTTATGCACTGTAAAAAGAAAATTGCTGAGGAAGTTAAAGAAATTACTTTGACTTGTAAACTTAATTAAAAAATGAACTCTGAGTCCAACTTATTGTTGTTTGTAAATACTTAAAGTTTTTGTGAGTGAGATTTGAAAAAATCCCAAAAGCTGGAATTTCACTTTCACTTTTTTTTTTATTATCATGCACTGTAAAAAAAAAAAAAAAGAAAGAAAAAGAATTAACGACATTATTTCAACTTGTAACCTCAACTTATTAATTCAAGCTGTGAATACTTAATTTAATCCAGCGGAACCATTTGAGGCGCGTATTGGACTTCATCAACCAGTCTCTTTTTTACAGTGCGTTTTGGTGCGGTGACTTCTCCGTAAAGAACCTGGAGTCTTCCTCCGTGTGTGAAAACGGCTACATAAATAAAAATGCCTTCTCAGCTTGGCGTCGCCGACGCCGTCTTGGGTTTGAGACGTTTCCACACCCACAGACGCATATTTATGCTGATTTCTGTAAAAACTGACGTTTGCACGGAGACTGGTGAGAAGAAAGTAGAAACGTAACAAACAGAGCGGCAGCTTTTCTCCTTTTTTTCTTCTTCTCCCCGTTCTTTGCTGCAGACAACATGCTGGAAACGAGGCATGAAAAAAGCGACACAAACAGAGAAAGAACAACAAGCTCCAAACAGAACCAGAGGTTAGAACAGCTGTCTGCGTTTCCCAGAAGCCAATGTTGCTCTTGGGACGGATGGGTTTTGAGTGTGCGTGTGCACACGCCTCGGTCACACAATACATAAAACCTATTAGTTTTGGAAGTGTGCAACCGTCTCTGCAGGGCTTTCTGTGGAGAGGAAATGTTTGGGTCTGAAGGTATTATAAGAAGATCTGGGTGGAGGGACGAGGGAGCGAGAGAGGGAAAGACAAATAAGAAAGGAAAACATGGCTTTGCCTCATGCGCCGCTGCAACCGGCCTTTTGGTTCTCCCCGGTAACGGAGAGGGACACAGACGTACGATCTGCCGTGAGACCCCGCGACACCTTCAGGAAACTCGCCCCCAACTTCAACAACGCGTCGCCTCCTGGATCGGGGCTGGAGACGTGGAGGGACCGTCTGGTTGGCAGAACCGGACTTCGGTTTCCTTCTCCTGCCAGCGCGAGTAACTCCACTCACGTTGTTGACGTGTTTATGAACTGAAAGGTTTCACCATTCTATTTATTTGCCGTCGCCGCCCGCTCTTCGTCTTCATCCGGAGAGTCACCCGGCTGACGAGACTTAAAGAGTTTTGCAGAGATTCATCTGGCAGTGAAACTCTAATTATCCGATGCCAAACTTCATCATCTCTGATCTGTTGAAAGTTCGGTCAGGAGGACTATCCTCTTGGACACTCGTGACACACCTTTAAGGCACACAGTCTCTCTTACCTGCATCCCAGTCTGGGGCACCAGCTGATATCAGCTGTGTGGAAAAAATCCACCCATCTAGTTCTTTCATGCTGCTGGTTCCATTAGCCCCACCATTCCTCAGTCTCAGCAGAGTCATCAGCCACCACCACCAGTAGCCAAAAGGGGAATATACTTTTCTACAGACTTTCAAATGGAGGAATCGGAACATTTCCTCTGAGGTAATAAACATCTGTCTGTTTTAAATCTCCGTCTCCCTGGATGGAGCTAAAGCAACACTTTGTTTATGCGATTGTTTGTTTGTTTGTTTGTTTGTTTGTTTGTAGATTATGTGTGTATGAAGCGGCGGACGTCAGGACAGCCTCACCTTCTTGAGCTGGTTCTCCAGTTTGACACACTCCTCTCTCTTCTGCTCCAGGTGGATGTCCAGACTCTTCAGCCTGCTGTCCTTCTTCAGGGCGGAGGACGCCAAAGAGGACGCCTTCTCCTTCAGATCCAGCACCGAGGTCTGACACGGAGACAAAGAGTCGTGAGGAAGGAGGACATCTGTATGTCAAACAGTCATGTGGTCGGCGGTGGATAGCCTCGAACGTCAACGGCATCGTCTCTAACCCACATTAACCCTCTGGGGTCTGAAGTCACGCCGGCGTGGCCCTTGACCCCGACCGTTACCCTGACCGTTACCCCGGCCTTTATGAAGCACATTAAAGGAAGTGTAACAGACCGGCGTCTGCCATCTTTAGTCCGCACACCACCCCTCTATGATTCCTCCACCCTAAAAGGCCTTATTAACACACTGAACACAGAAACAGGCGGGGTTAGGGTTAACGCTGGCGCGACCCCGGAGAGAGGTCACCCCTCATTCCCCTTTATTGCTGCTTGAGGCTTTTTATTTGAAATTCTCCACAAATTATGATGGAACAAAAACCATGTTGCTCAATTCCCTGATCTCCGACGTGAGCCGGAGGAGCGTGTTTTTATTACCAACAGGAACCAGGGCTTATTTTACCAAAAACTAAAATACTGTTTCTGGGAAGCTTCAATCTTCTTTTAGGGTCCAGTCCTCAACGGCTGTGAGCCCGACTCGCTGGCCTCCTCGTTTCACCCCCCATGACCCGTCTTCTTCTCTCACTTCTGCAGCTCAGTCCCCGGTTCCTCTCTGGACTTGTCCTCTTTGGGTCGGGCCGGTGAAGGACCGGCCGACGGGACATGAAGGAGGGACGCTCAGACGTGTAATTTTACCCTCGACTGACAATGACGGATCCTCGGGTGTGACTGGGCTCGGGTCGGAGGAACCTCGCCGCCGGCTCCGATTCTATTTAGGAGCGTGTTTAAAGTTCTGTAGTCGCTCAAACCTCAAATCTGCAGAAAGGAATGCTTGTTTTTCTCTGCCGTGTTTTTCTCAAATGATTGAATGCAGTCCTGTTAGGTTTTACGACCCGGCAATCACTGCAATTAGCTTAAGACCCAAAAGGCCGACGGGACGTTTCCCTGCTCTAAAGTATCCGTAGAGACGTTGGAGCATTTCTAGAGGTCTGTTTATATTTATAGGTTTTATTCACATCCTCCTTCCTGTCTCTTAAGTGAAGGAAGATAAACTCACATCCGTGTGTTCGGTGGAACCCTCAGCTTTGTTCTACAGGTCAGACGTTAATATTCTAGAACCTATCTGGACCCCGTGGAGCCTGAGATCATGCTGGCCGGATCCAGAACCCTCATCCCCCCCCACTCTAATCCAGTCTGTAAGTATAGTCAATAAATATCCTTTAAACGTGATTGGGGTTCATGCTGGAGGGTTTAAAACATTCAAAGCTGTGAGGAGAAAAGTCACTTTTCCGTTTAATGGTGACCCAGCGCCGGTTTTTGTGTCACATGACGTTGATTTTTTTTTTTTTTTAGTTTTTAATTTAAAAAATAATAATAATAAAACCCAGAAATAATACAAAATATATGAATAAAATATTTATAAAATAATATAAAAATTAATTCATAAAGAAATGATGTTAAAAATCTAAAACAAATAATAAATAAAAGATAAAAAAATAAAAACAATTCAATAAAAATTAGGGAAAAAATAAAAGTAAAAATATATGTAATAAAAATACAATATATATAATTAATTTCTCTCTCTCTCTCTCTCTTCTAAACAGAAGGGTGTTAAAGAACACGTTAATGATTTATGGTTCTGGAGCAGGAGGACTCTGGGCGGGACCAGTGGTCCATTCTGCTGCCACGGTTCCTCTCCAGAGTCACAGACTGAGATGTTCTCCAGTGATGTCACAGATACGGAC